>LVTN01000988.1:13620-24386 GCA_001649415.1 Musa itinerans | reverse complement strand
AGGTGAAATATTTGGGGCATATCATATCAGAGGAAGGTGTGGCGGTGGACCCTTCCAAAATTGAAGCAATGCAGAACTAGTTGACTCTAATGAACATAAAATCACTACACGACTTTCTCGGTTTAATAGGCTACTATTGCAAGTTCATGAAAAACTATGGAAAGATCAGTACACCCCTTACTTCCTTGCTGAAAAAAGATGCTTTCCAATGATCGGACATAGCCACCACTGCCTTCGACGAACTTAAAGTCGAAATGACGATAACGCCCGTACTAACGCTACCCGACTTCGGCAAGACTTTTGTTATTGAAGCCGATACCTCTAGAGTCAAAATTAGTGCTTTACTAATGCAAAATGACCGTCCCCTCACTTATACCAGTAAGGCATTATCTCCTTCTCATCTCAAGATGACTATTTATGATAAGGAGATGCTCGTGATTATACATGCAGTGGCCAAGTGGAGATTGTACTTGATCGAGTGACGCTTTCAAATCAAGGCCGACCATAAAAGCCTAAAATATTTCTTAGAGTAGAAGATATCTTTCCTCGAGCAGCAAAAATGGGTAACAAAGCTTCTTGGATATGATTATGAAATAACTTACAAAAAGGGGAAAGAGAGTGTTGTTGTAGATGCGCTTTCGCGGCTACCCGAGCAAACTGAATTTTTGACTATTTTACTTCTGACTAGTGGCTTCCTTGAGGATATTAAGAGGGAATGACAAGAAGATCCGGAGACCAGTAGGATCATAAAAAAATTGGAGGAAGCACCAAGCTCCATGGCTCATTATAGTTGGAACTCCAAAGAATTACGTTATAAGGGACACATTGTGCTTGTGCCAAATTCTACTTGCATCTTCATGAGTAGATTTTGGACAAAATTATTCTAGATGCAAGGCACTAAATTGAAAAGGAGTATGGCGTATCACCCACAAATCGATGGCCAGACTGAAGTGGTGAATAGGTGTTTGGAGACGTACCTCAGATGCTTCACCAGTGACCGACCAAAAGAGTGGACAAAGTGGCTTCCCTGGGTCGAATGGTGGTATAATACAACTTATCATTTATCCACAAAATGTACTCCATATGAGGCTTTGTATAGCTGACCTCCCATTGTGATCCCAAAATTTGTGTTGGGCACCTCTAAAGTAGAATAAGTAGATAGGGAACTGCAAGACAAAGACAAAATGCTGAAGTTGCTAAAATATAATCTTACTGCTACTCAAGCAAGGATGAAACAATAATATGATCAACATAAAGGTGAAAGAGAATTTTTAGTAGAAGATTGGGTCTTCCTACGGCTCTAGCCATACAAGCAAACATCAATTTAGACTAGAGCCTCTATGAAGCTTTCACCTCGGTTCTATTGACTCTACCAATTTTTGGAGCGCATCGGAGCTGTAGCATACAGATTGGACTTACCCGCCAACTCCAGAATCCATCCAGTCTTCTATATGTTGTGTTTAAAGCTCAAGTTAAGAAAAAATGAGACAGCCCAAAGCCATCTACCAAATATGACTACCCAAGGAGAACTCCAGACCCAACTAAGTGCCATTATTGATCGACAGATTGTGACTCGATGACGATGACCCACTACTGAAGTGCGGGCAAACTTACCAACAAAAGGTGCCACTTGGGAGAACTATGATGATTTGAAGATCAAATTCTCAGAATTCATGGATCGTCAGCCTCGAGGACAAGGTTTATTTGAAGAGGGCGGGTCTGTTAGGATTCTAGCTAGGAGACTCCAAATTGAGAGGGGCACTCATGTAAAACCTACATAGCCGACCCCTATTAAAGAGGTGAAGAGGCTAGATAGGGTTAGGAGGTTGTTTCTGTTAGGATCAAGAGTGGCACTAAGAGGGGGGGGGGGTGAATTAGTGCAGTGGAAAACTTTCTCGATTTCAAAAGTCTTTATTTCGGTTAAAGCCGATTTCGATGAAAATGGTTTCGATTCAATCCGCTTCAAAGAGAAATTGAACTTGAGAGCTTTCATAAAAGTGCAAGAGAAGATTGAGGAGATTTACAGTAATGTAAATTGCACAAATGAAAAGCAAACCAGAATTTAGAGTGGTTCGATCAACGTGACCCACATCCACTTTCGGATTCCTCCTCCAACGAGGTCATCGGCGTCCACTAAAGGCCTTCCTTCAATAGGTGAAGACCAACCACCTCTTTACAGCGCTTTCTCCTTTTTACGGGTTTAGGAGAAAACCCTTACAAGTCTCACACCTCTCTTGAATGATCTCAATACTTAGAAAGGGAGGAGGAGAACTCTAGCACTTTTACAACTCTTTAACACTTCAAAGACTCAAGATTATGCCAATACTTTCATGTCCTTTCATGCAGAAAAGGGTGAGGTTTTTATAGACCCCAATGGCTTCAAAAATGGAACTAAGAAGTGTCTCATCCTAGTTTTCTGGGGTACTGGTGGTACCACCGCCATTACTGGGTGGTACCACCTCCTGACACCTGACACTGGGCGATACCACTGCTTGATAGAGCTCGGAGACTAAGCTCTGGTGATACCACCACTGGCAGCAATAACCACTAGTGGTACCACCGCCCAGACCACCTGGGAGACTGGGTCTTTCGGGTGGTGCCACCACCAGCCATATTTTCAGGGGCTGAATTGGCTGCTCAATTCGGCCCAATTCAGCCCTGTTAAGGGCCCAGTTGGCCCATAATCAAGTTAGTGGGATTACCTCTCAATCCTAACTTAATTTACACTCTAACTATAATAATTAAGATATAATCACAACACTTCTTATTCCGGTGCATCAATTACTCTTCCGGGGAGCTTCCGGCATACTTCCGGCGAACATCTGACGAACTCTCAACAATGCTCCGGTGGACTCCCGGCAAGCTCCCAGACTTTACGATGATCTTCTTGGTGGGCTCCGGCAAGTTTCTTTAGCAAGCTCCTGGACTTCTCGGTTGGTTCCGGCAGAACTTCCCACGAACTGTCACGGACTGAGCTGGAATTGCCTAAGTCATGAGGCACCCTTACGGCCAAGACGTAAACTTAGCTTGAGTTGTCTAAGTCGCGATGCACCCTTACGCCAACTTCTTGAACTTAGTTGGGATTGCCTAACCCTTGAGGCATCCTTACGACATATGCATCCACAAAGGTTCAGCCTAGTTGCAACCTCATACAGGTTCCAAAGGACATGTAAAATAGAAAGTTGATTAGATTGAAAATGAGCGACAAACAAGTCTTGACGTCTTGCAAAGAGGGAAGCTTTACAATTAATTCAGCAAGCACCTTGTGTGCACAAGAGAAAAGGGAGGAAGGAGGAAAATAAGGACTTTAGAAGGTAGAACGAATAGTTGCAAGTCCACAAACAACTGCTCACTGGGTGCCGGGTGCGAAGGCAAGTTCCCGTCAAGTCAACGTGCGAACTTATGAAGATTTTCAATGCCGGACAATATACCGAAGCCCTATCCAGCCCTATGCCACCTGGAGGCTTCCAGGGTGCTAAGATGGTTGATATTTCATGCACTGTAGTGCGCTGCAGAAAATAGCCCGCGGCACATGAAAATGGAGCCATTTTGGGGCTTTTTGGCCTAGCACGGTGAGCGGTTGCACTATTCATTGTAACCTGTTCTAGCATGTATTTTTATAAGTAAAAACACACAAAACTAAGGCAAAATAAGCTACCATGTCTCTGTTCAAGCATGCAAAGGCAACGAATGGTTCGTTGAACGAAGTTGTTGTGAGTGCGCGACGACCGTTCGTGACATTCTCCCCCACTTAAACTGCCGATGCCCTCGTCGATGCTTATTGGTAGTTGTTGATTATTGTTTTATTCATGTCATAGGACATCTTCAGGCTCCCAACTGGCTTCAGTTTGGGGAAGCTTTCACCACTTCACCAAGTACTCGATCTGCTCGGCTCGATTGGGTAGCTTTATCTTATGATCCGCCAGAATGGTTTTAACTCGCTTCTCGTAGGAGGCTCTGGTGGGGGTTAGTCGAGTTGGAACACTTTAGGAAGCATCTTGCGGATCTGAGTGGTAGGCTTTCAAGTTGCTGGCATGAAAAACATTATGAATCTTGAGCCACGCCGGCAACTGCAACCTGTAGGAGACATTACCCACCCTACTGATAATTGGGAAGGGCCCTTTATACTTATGCACCAATCCTTTATGTACTTTGTTCTTAAAGAATTGGAGTGATGTTGGTTGGAGCTTCACTAACACCAAATCGCCGACTCTGAACTCTTACGGTCGCCTTACCAAGTTGGCCTACTTCTTCATCTTTTTGGCCGCCTTCTCCAAGTAAGCCCGCACAATATCTGCGTTTCGGTGCCATTCTTTTGTAAAGTGATATACGGACAGACTGCTCTCGGTGTATCCAATAGCCAAGGTGTGAGGAGTCAACGGTTATTGTCCTGTAATGATCTTGAAGGGGCTCTTGTTGGATGCAGAGCTCTGTTGCAAGTTATAGGAGAATTGGGCTCTGTCCAACAACTTCACCCAATCTCGTTGGTTGGCACTCACGTAGTGCTGAAGATATTGTTCCAGGAGCGAGTTTATTCTTTCAGTTTGGCCATCCGTCTAGGGGTGGAGGCTTATGGAGAAGTATAACTTAGACCCTAATATTTTGAATAGCCCGGTCCAGAATCGTCCCAGGAACCGAGCATTTCGATTATTGATGATATTGTGTGGGACTCTCCAATACTTCACCACATTCTTCATTATCAGCTTAGCTGCCTTCTCTGCTAAACAGTGTAGGGGTGCAGCAATGAAACTTGCATACTTCAAAAATCGATCGACCACCACAAGTATCGATCTGAGTCCCCCTACTATCGGCAAGCTTGATATGAAGTCCAAGGAAATACTCTCCCACGACCTTTTTGGTATAGGCAACGACTCCAAAAGTCCCACCGGCTTCCGCTGCTCCACCTTGTCTTGTTGGCAAGTGAGGCACGTTCGAAAATATTCCTCCACATCGATCTCCATCTTTGGCCAATAGAAGACCCTCTCCATGAGAGCCAAAGTTCTGTGAATGCCTAGGTATCCAGCCCAAAGGGAATCGTGAAACTCTCTTAAGAGTTCATGCCTCAGATTGTCCACTCAAGGAACATAAACCCTATTCCCTTTGGTGTAAATGAGTCCCTCCTGGACCCAAAACTATCGTGCCTTGCCCTTTTTAATGAGCTGCATCAGGGTTACTGCTTGGGGATCACTGTATAGCCCATCCTTGATCCTGGAAAGGAAGTTGGAGTGCAACTAACTTGCTTGGCCTTTGCCCTCCAATCGTATGACATTCACATGCTCCACTTTCCGACTTAATGAATCGGCCACGACATTTGCCTTTCCGGGCTTATACTCCATTGCCATATCAAACTCGGCTAGGAAGTCCTGCCATCGTGTTTGCTTTAGGGAGAGTTTCTTCTGAGTTTGGAAATAGGTCAAAGCGATGTTGTCCATCCTCAGCACAAATCACGATCCAAGAAGGTAGTGCCACCAAACTTGTAGGCAGTGGACCACCACTGTCATCTCCTTCTCGTGCACCGAATACCGTCGCTTGGTCTCATTGAGCTTGCGGCTCTCGTAGGCTATTGGATGACCCTCTTGCATGAGCAGTCCTCCAATAGCAAAGTCTGAAGCATCTGTATGGACTTCGAAGGGCTCCCCATAGTTTGGCAATTTGAGCACTAGTTCTTCCAATATAGCAGCCTTTAGATCTTTGAATGTAGCTTCACATTTATCAGACCACCTCCAAGGCTGCTCCTTCTTCAGCAACTCCATCAGTGGAGTTGCATGCTTCGAATACCCCGCTATGAAGCGTCGATAGTAGTTGACGAAACCAAGGAAGGATCTTAACTCTGGCACCTTCTTTGGAGTTCGCCATTCTGTAACAACTTGCACCTTTGATTTATCCATTCGAATGGAGCCATCACCGATTCGATACCCCAAGAATAAGATCTCCGTTTGAGCAAAGTAGCACTTCTTCATTTTCACGAACAAAGTGTTCTCCCTGAGAACCTTAAAAATTGTCCGAAGGTGTTCGATATACTCCTCAAGCGTTTGGCTATAGACGATGATATCATCCAAGTAGACGACCACGAACTTATCAAAATACTCTTTGAATAGTTGGTTCATAAGAGTACAGAACGTGGCTGGAGCATTGGTTAAGCCAGAAGGCATCACCAAGAATTCAAACGCTCCATACTTGGTAACACAAGTAGTCTTTGCTTCGTTGCCTTCAGCAATGCGCACCTACCAGTACCCCGACCGGAGGTTGAGTTTGGAGAAATACTTGGCCTTGCCCAATTGGTCAAACAAGTCCGCGATGAGCGGGATTGGATACTTATTCTTCACCGTCACTTTGTTGAGGGCTCAATAATCGATGCATAATCAGAGACTCTCATCTTGTTTCTTTTGGAAGAGAACTGGAGCTCCGAATTGTGCTTTAGAACTGCGGATGAGACCACTGCTTAGTAATTCTTCTAACTGCTTTCTGAGTTCTGCCAACTCAGGAGGGGGCATGCAGTATGGTGGTGTCGCTAGAGGCTTCACTCCTGGCTCCAACTCAATGTGATGATCCACGCCTCTGCGTGGCGGTAGAGTCTTCGACAACTTGGGTGGCATAACATATATAAATTCCTTTAGGATGTTCACCACCACAGCAGGTTCATGAATGACCTTCTCATCGAGTGGCTCTAGCTTCATAGTAGCCATGAATATTAATTCACCTTTTCATACCCCATCCTTCAATTATAATGCCGATATTTGTTGGAGTTCCCTGGTTCCTCTCTGAGAGATGAGAACCACACAGGGGTTGTCACCTCCCATCATACATAGGGAGTTTAGGAACGACATTGGCACCAATTTCGCCACGTGCATGAATTCCATTCCAAGAATCACTTGGAAGTCATCCAGTGGCACCGCTATCATGTTTGTACTCCCACTCCATGTTCCGATCTTGATGGGAACTCCCTTTGCCAACCCAGAGATTCACTTGGCCTCCGAGTTCACCGCCTTCATTTGACTTGGGTTCTTCTCCAAGATCAGCCCAAGTTGCTTTGCTTCTCGATCGACAATAAAGTTGTGGGTAGCTCCCGTGTCCACCATTGCACGAGTTGTTTGGCCATTGAGCTTAATGTCCATGTACATCAGCTCACTACTCCCTGCTTTCAATGGCTTTGCCTTCTTGTTCTCTCCCACTTGACCCCACAATGCATTTAACAAACGCATTGCTCCCATTCGGGGACCCTGCGACTCCTCATTGTCACTGCTAGATTCTGAACTGCTTAAACTAAGGGTGATGACTTTGCCCTTGTCTGATTTAGGGGGATGGATGGAAGCTGTTAAAGCATTGAGTGCTTGTTTCTGTGGGCACTCCCTCACCATGTGCGACCCTTCACACAAGAAGCATCCGCTAGTCTTCGGGGCCTTAGCTTTTGAGCTTGGCCCTTTGTGGGAATTCTTCTTCCTTTGTTCGCCCCCGAGCTCCTTCCCTCGAGAATATTTTGGAGGGCGATTTCCCGAAGATTGTTTCCATTTTCCCGGGTCCTTAGAGGAAACAAAGTTGGTGAGCCTTTCTGTAGTAGCAATTGCCCCGATCACATCGGTGACATTCCTTCGATGCAGTTCTTGTTGAGCCCATGGCTTCAAACCATCGAGGAAACTGAATAGTTTATCCTTCTCAGACATGTCCTTTATATCCAGCATTAGTGCAGAAAATTGCTTCACGTAGTCTTGAATGGAAGTACTTTGGCGAAGTTGTCTCAGTTTCCTCCTTACGACGAACTCTGTGTTCTCAGGTAGAAATTGAGTTCTCAACACCCGCTTTAAGTCCTCCCATGTGTCTACCAGATACCGACCTTGTTGGATCTCCTCCCAACGGGTTCGCCACCAAAGTTTTGCATCCCTCTTCAGATACATGGTTTCTATTGAAACTTTGGTATCTTCAGAATCAAGCCTTGTAGCTAGAAAGTACTGTTCCATGTCAAATAAGAAATTTTCGAGCTCTTTTGCATCCCTAGCACCTCCATAGCAATGAGGCTCAGGTGCCCTCAGGTTTTGTGGCGATGCAACGTGGGTGTTGCTCTCTCCTGCATTTAGTGCCCTTATGAGTGCTGTCACTTTAGAAGTGAGTTCCGCCACAACTTCATGCAAATATTGTATGAAGTCTTTAGTATCATCCGTCAGTCGATCGACTAGGGCCTCAACCTTGTCGATTTGGGATTCAGCTTCTTTTTGCAAGCTCTCTACCCCAAGAAGCCTTAGCTAGCCTTGGTAGAGTTCTTCCAAGCTCACTTTAAGAACATCCAAGCGGGTTTCCGCCGTAGTGAGTCTCTCTATATGGCTCTTCTTCCCGGTTGGCACTCCAGATTGCGCCTCTTCCACTCACGGAGAGTAGCCAACTTCTCGCTCATCATGTTCATTGCCACGATCCTCCAAAGTGGCCCCAACGACATGAGAGCGAGTTTGCACTTGCAGCTCAGGTGCGGTTGCTTGGGGCAAAGGTCTGGCTTGCACCGCCCTGCTCGATTCGCCACGATGCTTGGCCATGGCGAGATTGCGAAGTTCCTTCACTATTTGCTTGAATTGCTTGCCCACTTTGATACCACAATGTCATGGACTTAGCTGGAATTGCCTAAGTTGTGAGGTACCCTTGCGGCCAAGACGCAAACTTAGCTTGAGTTGCCTAAGTCGCGACGCACCCTTACGCCAACTTCTCGGACTTAGCTGGGATTGCCTAAGCCTTGAGGCATCCTTATGACATATGCATCTGCAAAGGTTCAACCAAGTTGCAACCTCGTACAGGTCCTTAAGGACCTGTAAAACAAAAAGCTGATTAGATTGAAAACGAGCGACGGACAAGTCTTGACGTCTTGCAAATAGGGAAGCTTTACAAGCAATTTAGCAAGCACCTTGTGTGCATAAGACAAAAGGGAGGAAGGAGGAAAACAAGGACTTTAGAAGGTAGAACAAATAGTTGCAAGTTCACAAACAACTGTTCACCAGGTGCTGGGCGCGAAGGCAAGTTCCCATCAAGTTAACGTGCGAACTTGTGAAGATTTTTCAACGCTCAACAATATATCGAAGCCCCATCCAGCCCTGTGCCACCCGGGGGGTTCCAGGGTACTGAGATGGCTGATGTTTTATATGCTGCAAAAAACAGCTCACGACACGCGAAAACGGAGCCATTTTGGGGCTTTTTGGCCCGGCATTGTGAGCGGTCGCACTGTTCGCTGCAACCTATTCTAACATGTATTTTTATAAGAAAAAACACACAAAACTAAGGCAAAACAAGCTGCCATGTCTCTGTTCAAACATGCAAAGGCGACGAACAATTCATTGAACAAAGTTGTTATGAGTGCGCGATGACCGTTCGTGACAGAACGTCCAGACTTCCGGTGAACTCTCGAACTCCCAACGAGATCTCGATCTTGACTCCGATACAACTCCTGCTTTATGTCTTACTGTTGTCGTAGTTAATCCTACACACTTTTCTCAACATATAGATTAGATCAAACAATTTACAATTGATATCATCATCAAAATCCGAGATTCAACAATCTCCCCCTTTTTGATGATGACAATCAATTGATGACGAAGTTAACCTTAACTCCCCCTATCTCTATGTCATACTTGAGAAAATACATTCTTTAATTCAAGGCCTTTGAATTTAAGTATCAAACTAATAAGTTAAGTTCATTGAAACTTATCAATACACATATCATGATACTTATCATAATTTACCAATTCGAAATACGATACCACGTATTTATGAAAATGATGTCAAGGTATGACATCCATTTTCAAATCCAATGATAATCATCATTGATATGAATTTCGAATATGAAATTTAGCAAGATAGCAAGTCATCATTATATGACAAGATGGCAAGTTATCAAGTTGTAAAATAGCAAGTTAAGCTCATGATATCTTATAATGAAAGACTTTTATCAATTTGATATGATAAGATATGTTTTTACCATATTTCAATATGTTTCAAATGATAAGCACATAAGCATTTATGATAAGATACATTGCATATATTGTCATTAATTTACCATATTTTGGTATCATTTCTCCTCCTTTGTCATCAACAAAAAGGAGGATAATTCAATAATGCAAGCGTGGTAAAAATTCATGCCATATTTCGATTTCTATTTGACGATACCGATCATATTTCAAGCATTCATGACATGGTATCATTCAAAAGTTCTCAACATTAAAAGTTATATACATTAATGAGATAGCTTCTATCAACTTCTCACTTTTTTTCATCAAAACTTTGCATGAAGAAGGAAAGTAGGGAGGAAATCCATTAAGAACCAACTTTGTGAAATGATTTGAATCAAGTTAAAAATGTTAAAAGAGTTTCATTAAATCATGCTTCAATTTTCACAAGGATCAAGATACCCATGTGAAATCAAATCCTCACTCTTGCAAGTGTTCATCTCATACTAAAAAATTCATAAAAATTCTTCCTTCATTAAGAAAGAATTCATGTGAAAGAATCATCATATGAAGGGTAAAAGAAATTCCATGAATGATCACATCAAATCCATTTCTCATTAAAAATAAAAATTAATAAGAGTGAAATCCGTGAGAGATGCATTTGTCAATGAATTCCATGTATTAAACATCATTATATGATAGAGCAAGGATATGAAATAAACTTGATATGGCATAAACTCAAGAAAGCTCTATTCAAGAAATTCATAAAGATAGTCCGAAAAAGATATACATCAAATTCATGCATTTGGACAAATTAACATTCCTAATTCTCTTCTAATAAAATCA
>LVTN01000988.1:0-10596 GCA_001649415.1 Musa itinerans | reverse complement strand
TACCCATTTGACCTTGGGTGCCTCAAAAATTGATCTACATAGCTTATCATGTTGCATTGAGTCATTTGAGGTTCTTTTAGGAACCTAAATCAATTTATATGGACTATATTTCTTAAATGGATAGTGATAAGCTATATGTCCAAATTTGCAACAAAAGTTACATTTGTTTTAGGGTGAGACATGCAAAGTAGAGCCTTTAACAAAGGTGGTCGGATTTTGGTGAGAGCTACTCATAAATCTGATTCCTCCTCTCCTATGAACTTGACCCTTATTGGCAAGGATCATGTTCAAGGACTTGCTACCAACCTCAAATTTTTTAAAGGTTTCTTTGAGTTGCAAGTTTTCTTTTCGAAGTATTTCTAGTTCACCACATTTCGTACATAGAGCTAAACTATCATTGTGCTCAACTTTTAATCTATCGAAATCACTAACAAGAGAAGCATGCTATTTTTTTAATAATTTATATTTTTTACTAATTAATTTGCATTCATCAAATAAATCATGAAAAGCATTTAATAGTTCATCAAAGGATAAATTCGCATCAAATGAACTACTCACCTCATCTCCAATGGCCATTAGTGCATAGTGAGCAACGTGCTTGGTGTTAGTTGGCTCCTCTTCTTTAGATGCACTTGAGTCGTCCCATGTTGCTTTAAGAGCCTTCTTCTTTGGTTGCCTCTTCTTGGCTAGGGGACATTCACTCTTGTAATGTCTCACCTTCTTGCATTCGTAGCATATTACTTGATCTTTCTTGGGTTCAAATTTATTTTTAGTGTCATTTTTAAATTTATTTATTTTTATGAAATTTATGAATTTTCTTGTTAAGAGTGCCAAGTCTTCATCAAGGTCCTCATCACTTGAGTTTTCTTTCAAGTGGTCTTCTTGGGTTCTTAGTGCTATATCCTTCCTATTCTTTGGAAGGGTGTCCTCAAGCTCTTCATGAGCTTTACAAGTCATCTCATAGGTCATTAGTGACCCAATTAGTTCTTCATGAGAAAAATTATTTAGATCTTTGGCCTCTTGAATGACGTTACTTTAGGGCTCCAACTCTTTGGAAGGGATCTTAAAATTTTATTAACAAGTTCAAAATCTGAGAAACTTTTACCAAGTCCTTTTAGACCATTGATGACAACCGTAAATTGGGTGTACATGTCTCCAATGGTCTCACTCGGTTTCATCCGAAACAACTCATAAGTGTGCACTAAAAGATTAATTTTTGACTCCTTCACTCTACTAGTGCCTTCATGAGTCACTTCAAGTGTGTGCCAAATATCAAAAGCCATTTCACAAATCGACACTCGATTAAACTCGTTTTTATCTAATGTACAAAACAAGGCATTCATAGCCTTGGCATTTAAAGTGAAAGTCTTCTTCTCCAACTCATTCCAATCGTTCATTAGAAGAGAAGACTTTTGAAAACCATTTTCGACAATGTTCCATAGCTCAAAATCCATTGAAAATAGGAAGATCTTCATTTTAGTCTTCCAATATGTGTAATCCGTCCCATTGAACATAGATGGATGTGTAATTGAATGACTCTCTTGGTTGTCAGCAAATGCCATTTCTCTTGGGTTTTAAACCAAACGAGAGTGAACCTTGCTCTGATACCCATTATTAGGATCAAGAGTGGCACTAAGAGGGGGAGAATTAGTGCAGCGGAAAACTTTCTCGATTTTAAAAGTCTTTATTTCGATTAAAGTCGATTTCAACGAAAATGGTTTCGATTCAATCCATTTCAAAGAGAAATTGAACTTAAGAGCTTTTGTAAAAGTGCAAGAGAAGATTAAGGAGATTTAAAGTAATGTAAATTGCATAAATGAAAAGCAAACCAGAATTTAGAGTGGTCGGTCAACGCGACCTACATCCACTTTCGGATTCCTCCTTCGACGAGATCACCAGCGTCCACTAAAGGTCTTCCTTCAATAGATGAAGACCAATCACCTCTTTACAGCGCTTTTTCTTTTTCATGGGTTTAGGAGAGAACCTTTACAAGTCTCACACCTCTCTTGAATGATCTCAACACTTAAAAAGGGAGGAGGAGAACTCTAGCAATTTTACAACTCTTTAACACTTCAAAGACTTAAGATTATGCCAATACTTTCGTGTTCTTTCATGCAGAAAAGGGTGGAGATTTTATAGACCCCAGTGGCTTAAAAAATGGAGCCAAGAGGTGTCTCATCCCGATTTTTCGGGGTACTGGTGGTACCACTGCCATTATTGGGCGGTACCACTACCTGACACTTGACATTAGGCAGTACCACCGCTTGACAAAGCTTAGAGACGGAGCTCTGGTGGTACCACCACTTGACAAGGGCAATACCACCACTGGTAGAAATAACTACCGGTAGTACCACCACCTAGTGTGGGTGGTACCACCGCCTAGACCACCTAGGAGACTAGGTTTTTTGGGCGGTGCCACTACCGGCCATATTTTTAGGGGCTGAATTGGCTGCTCAATTTGGCCCAATTCAGCCCTATTAAGGGCCCAGTTAGCCCCTAATTAAGTTAGTGGGATTACTTCCCAATCCTATTAAGACATGAGCACAACACTTCTTGTTTCGGTGCGTTAATTGCTCTTCCGGCGAGCTTCTTGGCGAATATCCGACGAACTCTCGGTAATGCTCCGGTGGACTCCCGGCAAGCTCCCGGACTTTATGATGATCTTCTTGGCGAGCTCTGATGAGTTTCTTTGGCAAGCTCCTGGACTTCTCGGTTGGTTCTGGCAGAACTTCCGACGAACGTTCGGATTTTCGACGAACTCTCGAACTCCCAATGAGATCTCGATCTTGACTCCGATACAACACTTGCTTTATGTCTTACTAGTGTCATAGTTAATCCTGCACACTTTTCTCAACATATAGATTAGATCAAACAATTTATAATTGATTTCATCATCAAAATTCGAGATTCAATAGTTTCTTAGAAAAGCATTAGGAGTTGTAAAGGAATAAGAGTATTAAGTAGGAGTCTTATTAGGAGTTGGTTAGAAGTAGGAGTCTTGAGTAGGAGTCCTATTAGGAGTTAGGGTTTAGAAGCCCTATAAATAGCCATGTATTCATCATCTTTTCTCAAGCAATAGATGAATCTTTTCTACAGCCTTTGAGCAACAACTTAGAGGAAGGAACCCCTATAGAGTTCCAAGGAGGCCGATCCCCTAAAGAGATCAACCCCAAGCTTAGAATCTGCAAGAGTTCTAACACTAATTTAAAATCATCAAACAACTCAAGTAATTTCATTGTCAGGTAAAGATGTTTCAGGTGAGTCATTTACCTCATTGTCGAGAGCCACCAAGGCATAGTTTACTATTTTGTCTTTGTTGGTTTGCTCCTCGTTTTCGGAGGTACTTGATTTTTCCCAAGTTGCCTTAGTTCCTTCTTCTTCTTTAGTAACCTCTTCTTTTTAAGTTTATTTTTATTTTTTGATTCTTATTTTATTAACTTTTTAAACTTTGTTGTTAGGAGATCAAGTTCATCTTCACTTGAGCTTTCGCTCGAGTGGTCTTCTTTTGTTCTAAGTACAAAATCCTTCTTGTTCTTTGGAAGGTTATTCTCAAGTTTGTCATATGCCACATAAGTCATTTCATAGGTCATTAAAGACTCGATAAGTTCTTCAAGTAGAAATTTGTTTAAGTCTTTTGTCTCTTGTATTGCAGTTACTTTCAAATCCCAATTTTTAAAAAGAGATCGTAAAACTTTACTAACAAGTTCAAGATTCAAAAAATATTTGCCAAGACCTTTTAAACTATTGATAACATCCATAAAACGGGTGTACATGTCAACAATAGTTTGGTTCGGCTTCATTCGAAATACTTTAAAATAATGCATCAAAAGACTTATTTTTGACTCTTTTACTCTATTCGTGCCTTCATGAGTTACTTCTAGTGTGTGCCAAATGTCATGTGTAGCTTCACAAGTCGAAATACGATTAAACTCGTTTTTATCCAAAGCACAAAATAGAACGTTCATAGCTCTAGCATTAAAAGAAAAAATCTTCTTATCCAAATCATTCACTTCGTTCATTGGTTTAGAAGATTTTTGAAAGCCAAGTTCAATAATATTCTATAAATTGAAATATATAGAAAGCAAGAAAACTCATATTCGAGTTTTCCAATAAGTGTAGTCCGTCCCATTAAACATAGGAGGATGAATGATAGAGTAACTCTCTTGTAAGCTGAAAAAAGTCATTTCTCTTGGTGTTAAACTAAACGAGAAAAACGTGGCTCAGTTGGCACTAAGAGGTGAGTTAGTGCTTCAATTAAAATGTTGGTTTAAAAAACTCGTTCAATGAAAATGTATAGGAAAGCGTTTAAACTTAGAGAGAACTTTCATTATTTTGCTAAACAGTTAGCAAAATAAATGAAAAGCATGAAGGAAATTGTAAATCAAGTTTTATAATGGTTCAGTCGTCGTAACCTATGTCTACTCCCAATTTCTCCTCCATTGAGGCCACCGACATCCACTGACAGTCTTCCTTCAATGGGTGAAGACTAATTACACTCTTACAACTCTTTTATCCTTTTGACAGGCTCAGGAGAGAACCTTTACATCCCTTTTGCAAAGTTTCCCTCACAGTCTCCCTTAGAATAGTCTCTAAACTTTAGGATGAGGGACTCTACACTTTACAAGGGTTTACAACTTTTGAATCATAAAGTTTTGTTCTACTTTCTTGCTACACCAAGCAGGAAAGAGTGGGGTATTTATAGACCCTAATTGGCTTAAAAAATGGAGCCAAAAATTCAAACACCTCGAGATTTTGGGGTACTAGTGGTACCACCGTCAGTACTAGGTGGTACCACCACTTGCCAGTCTAACACTAGGCAGTACCACCGCCTGACATAATCTTGAAGATTGTGCTTGGGTGGTACCACCACCCATACCATGCTATAGGATACTGAATAGGCCAAACAACAGGCCCAATTCTATCCTGATTCAGGCCCAATAGGCCCCTAATTGAGTTAGCATTATTTCACCCCAAGATCGATTCAATTAGACCTAAACTAACTCGATCTAGACAAATTATTACAAAGCTTGAATTATATGTTATCTGGTATATCATTAGTTCTTTCGGTGCTTCGTCCGATCCTTCGATGCATCGACCTCCCCTTCAGCGTATTGCCCAATCGACATGTTGACTCCTACAACTTCCGATCTCTTTGGCGCAATGTCCGATCCTTCGGCCCGATGCCCGAACTCACGGCACGAAGTCCTTTTGCTGGCATGTCAATCGATCTTCTGGCCTAACGTCCAATCTCCTAACATGTTCAACTCCGACCCAACATCTGATTCCTCTTGCTTCAATCAATTTGCCTCTTCTTAATCGATGCTAGTCTTGTGTCACTTAAAACACATATTAGATCATAAACTCATCAATTGATTTCATCATCAAAATCCGAGATTCAATAGTTGGCCCCTAATTGAGTTGGCTTAATTACATTTTAAACCAACCCATTTACAACTAAAACTATTTTGATCTAGACAATTATTATAAAGCATTAATTATATGTTGTTCGACATATCATTTGTTCATTGGCGCTTCATCCAATCCTTCGACGCATCGTCCTCTTTTGTCGCCTTATACCCAATCGACATCTTGACCTCCATAACTCCGATTTCCTTAGCGTAATGTCTGTTCTTCTAGGCCTGATGCCCAAACTCATGGCACAAAGCCTTTTGTCGACACATTGATCGATCATCCAGCTTGATGTCCAATCTTTTAACATCTTCCACTCCGGCCCAACATTAATTCTTCCTGCTTTAATTATCTCTTTATGATCGAAGCTAGTCTTACGTCACTCAAAGCGTAGATTAGATCATTAAATTTATCAATTGGTTTTATCATCAAAATCTGAGATTCAATAATCTCCCCCTTTTTGATGATGACAACAAATTGATGGTGGAGTTTAAACCAAACTCCCCCTATCAATATGCCATATTGATAGAAACATAAATTCAGACATAAATTATGAATCCAAGCAATATGTCATCATAAAATCATGTATAAATAAAATTTTAATATATCATTCTATGCATGATCATCATAATTTCTCTCCCTTTGTCATCAATAAAAAAGAGATGTGCAACTATCAAGTTTTAGAGACTTAATTTCAAATCATTGCATAATTTCAAGTTTTTGAAACATCATTGCATATATCATCACTTTAGAACATGCAAACTAGTAAGTTTGTGAAAGTTAGCAATATTTGCTTTTACTTGAAATGTGCAAGCTAGTAATTTTGTTTTGAGATGTGCAAGTTTACAAGTTTTGCTTCTTGAGATGGGCAAGATAGCACTTTTGCCTTGAGATTACAAACTAGCAATTTTTCTTCCTTTTGCAATGTGTAAGCTAGCAAGACACTTCTCCCCCTTTATTATTTTCAAGAAGGGAAGAATACAATGGTGCAATTCATTTCCCTTTATATCAACTTTCAAATCATCACATAAAGAATAACACCTCCCCTTCAGCGTATTGCCCAATCGACATGTTGACTCCTACAACTTCCGATCTCTTTGGCGCAATGTCCGATCCTTCGGCCCGATGCCCGAACTCACGGCACGAAGTCCTTTTGCTGGCATGTCAATCGATCTTCTGGCCTAACGTCCAATCTCCTAACATGTTCAACTCCGACCCAACATCTGATTCCTCTTGCTTCAATCAATTTGCCTCTTCTTAATCGATGCTAGTCTTGTGTCACTTAAAACACATATTAGATCATAAACTCATCAATTGATTTCATCATCAAAATCCGAGATTCAATAGTTGGCCCCTAATTGAGTTGGCTTAATTACATTTTAAACCAACCCATTTACAACTAAAACTATTTTGATCTAGACAATTATTATAAAGCATTAATTATATGTTGTTCGACATATCATTTGTTCATTGGCGCTTCATCCAATCCTTCGACGCATCGTCCTCTTTTGTCGCCTTATACCCAATCGACATCTTGACCTCCATAACTCCGATTTCCTTAGCGTAATGTCTGTTCTTCTAGGCCTGATGCCCAAACTCATGGCACAAAGCCTTTTGTCGACACATTGATCGATCATCCAGCTTGATGTCCAATCTTTTAACATCTTCCACTCCGGCCCAACATTAATTCTTCCTGCTTTAATTATCTCTTTATGATCGAAGCTAGTCTTACGTCACTCAAAGCGTAGATTAGATCATTAAATTTATCAATTGGTTTTATCATCAAAATCTGAGATTCAATAATCTCCCCCTTTTTGATGATGACAACAAATTGATGGTGGAGTTTAAACCAAACTCCCCCTATCAATATGCCATATTGATAGAAACATAAATTCAGACATAAATTATGAATCCAAGCAATATGTCATCATAAAATCATGTATAAATAAAATTTTAATATATCATTCTATGCATGATCATCATAATTTCTCTCCCTTTGTCATCAATAAAAAAGAGATGTGCAACTATCAAGTTTTAGAGACTTAATTTCAAATCATTGCATAATTTCAAGTTTTTGAAACATCATTGCATATATCATCACTTTAGAACATGCAAACTAGTAAGTTTGTGAAAGTTAGCAATATTTGCTTTTACTTGAAATGTGCAAGCTAGTAATTTTGTTTTGAGATGTGCAAGTTTACAAGTTTTGCTTCTTGAGATGGGCAAGATAGCACTTTTGCCTTGAGATTACAAACTAGCAATTTTTCTTCCTTTTGCAATGTGTAAGCTAGCAAGACACTTCTCCCCCTTTATTATTTTCAAGAAGGGAAGAATACAATGGTGCAATTCATTTCCCTTTATATCAACTTTCAAATCATCACATAAAGAATAACAAAAAAAATTAATTTGGTGATGAGATATACACTTCATAAATACAAGGGAGTAATAAGACAATTTTCAAGTTGTGAATCAAATATAAAAAAATCAAGAGAAATATCATGATTAAAATAAATCTCTTTTTTAGTGAATAGCAAATAGAATTATAGGAGATCAAATAAAAGATTTTGATTCATATAAAATAAATCTCAAATCATTAATGTCAAGAATCAAGATTTATTTGGATAAATCTTTTCTTAGATGATAAAATCATACAAAAACAAAATGATTCATATAAAACACATCTCATGTCGTAAACACGAATAAATCAAGTGTTTGGATAAATATGAAAATAAATTATCAAATCCAAAATCATCATCAAAATCAAATTTCTTTAATTTGGGAAATTTATTGAAAGCAGCATTGATTGATTCCTATAAGAATACAGTAGCAAAAGTTATTTTAGTTCTAAATGTTGTGATTGATTTCGTACTCTAGTCTTCCATACAAAAGCCATGCATCATCACTGAAAATCGAAAAGCAATATGGAAATCATCAAGATACACATTATTGCTTCTTGAAATATATATAGAATTAATCTTATTAGGTGTGCAAGCATTAGATTTAAATCTAATATTTTATTCCTTTATTATAAAACATACAATTGTCATGATCATATTTTGTTCCTTTATTATATATAATTTTTTTAACTAATTTAAAAACAACTCATAAAATGCATCAAGTAATTTCGTAGTAAAGTAAATGAGTTTTGGTTGAGTCACTTACCTCGTTGTTGAAAGCCACCAAAGCGTAATTCACAACCTCGTCTTTGGATGCACTCGTTTCATCCTCCACTATCGTCTTGAGTTCTTTCTTCTTCTTTGGGGCGAACACCTTCTTCTTTAGTTACGGACATTTGCTTTCGAAGTGCCTCGGTCGATTGCATTCATAGCAAGTTGTTATGTTCTTTTTAAGTTTATTTTTATTATTTAATTATTATTTTATGAACTTTTTAAATTTTATAGTAAGAAGTTCAAAGTCATCATCATCATCACTTGAGTTATCACTCAAGTGGTATTCTATTGTTCCAAATGTCAAATCCTTCATGTTCTTTGGAAGATAATTCTCATGTTCATCATATTCAATACAAGTCATTTCATAGGTCATCAAAGACCCAATAAGTTCTTTGAGCAGAAAATTATTCAAGTCCTTCGCTTCTTGTATTGCGATTACTTTGTGATCCCAATTTTTAGTAAGAGAACATAAAATTTTATTAATTAATTCAAGATTCAAAAAATTTTTACCAAGTACTTTCAAACTATTGACGACATCTGTAAAATATGTTTACATGTCAATAATAGTTTCGCTTCGCTTCTTTCGAAACAATTCAAAATCATGCATCAAAAGATTTATTTTAGACTCTTTAACTCTACTAGTGCATTTATATGTGATTTCTAGTGTGTGCCAAATCTCATAAGTCGTTTCGCAAATAGAAACTCGATTGAATTCATTTTTATCCAAAGCACAAAACAAAGCATTCATCGCTTTAGCATTCAAAGAGAAAGTCTTCTTCTCCGAATCATTCCATTCGTTCATTAGAAGAGAAGACTTTTGAAATATGTTTTCAATGATATTCCATAACTCAAAATTCATAGAAAGCAAGAAAACTCTCATTTGAGTTTTTTAATATGTGTAGTCCGTCTCATTGAACATAGTCGACGAATGATAGAGTGATCCTCTTGAAATCCGATAAAAGTCATTTCTCATGGGTGTTAAACCAAATGAGAAAAACATGGCTTTAATACCAACTGTTAGGATCGAGTTGGTACAAAGAGGGGAGGGGGGGTGAATTAGTGCTTACGAAAAATTACGTCGGTTTGAAACTTCATATTATGAAAACCGATATCAGAAAGATGTTAACTTGAAAACACATTCGTAAGTATAGTGAAAGTAAGAAATCAGTTTGCACTAAAAATAAAAAGCTTAAAGTAAATACAAACCAGATTTATAGTGGTTTGGTCATCGTGGCCGACGTCCACTCCCGATTCCTCTTCACTCAAGGCCATCGGCTTCCACTACCGATCTTCCTTCAATGAGTGAAGACCAACTACCCTTTTACAACTCTTTCTCCTTTTCATAGGTTTAGGAGACAACCCTTACAAGCCTCACACCTCTCTTAAATAATCTCAAAATTGGAAAGAGAGGAGGAGGACACTTAGCAATTTTATAACCCAAAATAATAACCCCTTTCTGCTCTAATTTGTGCTTACTCCAAGCAAGAATAGCTGGGCTATTTATAGACCCCAAATAGCTTAAAAAATAGAGTAAAAATGTTAAGATCAAGAGCACTAAGAGGAGGGGGTGAATTAGTGCAGCGGAAAACTTTCGATGATTAAAACTGCGTTCGTACGATAAAAGCGATTTCGGTAAGAAAGCCGTGTTAGAACCCTAGCAGATTCTAAACTTGGGGTTGATCTCTTTAGGGGATCGGCCTCCTTGGAACTCTATAGGGGTTCCTCCCTCCAAGTTGCTACTCAAAGGCTACAGAAAACTTATCAAAAGAGGAGGAATACATGGCTATTTATAGGGCTTCTAAACCCTAACTCCTAATAGGACTCCTACTCAAGACTCTTACTTCTAACCAACTCCTAATAGGACTCCTACTCAAGACTCCTATTCCTTTACAACTCCTAATTCTTCTCTAAGAAACAACCTCCTAATCCTAGCCGGTCTTTTCACCTCTTTAATTGGGGTATGCTTAGGTAGGTTTTACATGAATATCCATTTCAATTAGGACTCTTCTAGCTAGAG
>LVTN01000987.1:92415-113266 GCA_001649415.1 Musa itinerans | reverse complement strand
TACTACTATCTTGTAATTATCAAAGTTGTCATTCAGATAACTGCTACCTGAGCCCAAGAATAACACAATCTAATTGCATGATAACTGCAATTAGGAAGTATGAACAAAAAAGTTTCTTATGAGATGGCTGCTCCAAATGGCAGCTTAAAGTTGAGGCTAGATCTAACACAAAATTGTTGTTTGAGTAACAACAGAAACTTGAATAAACATTGAACTCTCAGATCCAGCTCTTTATTAATAAATGTGATAGATATCCACTGACAAAAAAAGAAATATGAAATTAAAGCCAAATTCTAGTAGTATATGAATATGCAACTCCCAAAAAATCTATCAGTTTAAACATCAACAGGATATCATTTCACCTAAAAACAACCCATAAAAAAAAATTCAAATCAAATTTCCAGATTTAGTAAAATTTTGAAAACCGAAAGCAAGAAAATAATAGAAATCGTCAAATTCTAACCTGACAAATTGCCCACTCGGACACATCAAATACTTTGCTCTCTGCACAGACAAAAGCTCGTGGGATTTCCATCTAAAAAACAGGAAACAGAGAAGTAAAATGATTAACAACATAAAATGCAACGTCAGTGCCAATTGTCTCTAATAATAAGACTGAAGGACACCTGTAAACTACAGGTATAGTATCAAAAGAGTTTCTTTCTTTCAGAGGAGTCAAAAAAAGATTAAGCAGTGTATCTAATTCATTTTGTCGACTTGTCTGAAGCTTGAACTCAGACTCAATAGTTCCTTATTCCATTTCACGATTCATCATTCAAGCACTAAGACTGAAACAAGATCCCATATCCATATGAATAAAAACAGTCGATGGATACATTGGTATTTATCACAGTTATAAAAATAGCTTAAAAATATTAAGCACCCATCAGTTTGTTTAACATAAGCATAATTGGTAACACTTATTAAGGCTTGGGATCATGAAAAATGCTAAAGATTGAAAAGATATCCTAGTACCAACAAAATAAAATTTGAAGAAAGAAAATTCACATGTTCTTAAACATATAAGTCATAAGCTACCTTCTGAAGTGTCATAACAACTGGTTGGCAGCCACTTTCTACCCACCCATCTCCATCTTTGGCTTGATGATATTGGGAGCAATCCTGTTGGAACAGAATGTTATAATCAAGCTTCAAAGATCACATAGCTCTCATTGTAAATAAATATGTGAATAAGAACCATTATGATGTCAAAAACTAGGCTAGCTTCTCACCTGACACCACCTTGCCCTGGATTTACTTCTGTCGGTGCATATCCATATATGAGAATTTCCACACTTTGTGCACTGAATGCACCTAGATTCTTCAGGATGGAACTCTGCCCCTCCCTGTAACATAATGCAATCAGATGCTTAGTTAAAAACTTCAAATCTCATAAAATAATTAGTTTGAAAATGCATAGTATCAGAACAATCCAAAGTCACATGCCAAACTGAAGAACCCTGACAACACAAGTAAAGGGCCAGCATTTCATATGCTAAAGGTATATAGTCAGATTACCAACCAACACTGATCATTTGACGATGGTGGTGACAAAAAAATAAATGATCACCTATTTTGACTAATCCCTTAAAAGATATGAATTTAAAAATCAGGTGCAAACCCAATAAAGATGTGTTCCAGTTATCTTTTTGAAGAACTACCACCAAAATATAGATTATAATAGTAAAATAATAGATTTATGCTAAACCAAATAATCTAGCATATTTGATGGTCAGTTGGGTGAATCAAGAAATGATATGATAAATTTTGGTAACATGTATAGAAGGCACATGATATGATGCAACTCTCTAGAATGAATGTTATCTCTATGCCAAGGCGGATGCAACATTTACAATGACAAAACTTAAAACCCCGTTCTGTGGAAAGATACCTATATTACAATTAGCACACAAGCCAAAGTGTTATGTCCATTAGATTCAGATGCATGACAAACATTTATCACAAAGTAAACATTACATTATTATGTACTAGAAAAACTGAAAGAGCATGATATGTGAGCTGACAAGTCTTGTATTTTTATAACTACTAGTTTCAAACAGTTAAAAGAATACAAAGTTATGCCATGTACTGTAGATTATCATGTATTATACCTGCTGAGATGTAACAGAAGACCTCTGACACTCTCTCCCATGTTCTTCCTTGGTCAATTGCTCATCATAGTTTTTCTTCTTTGTCAAGTCTGAAAGAACCTGAAATTTCTTGATTATTAGTTGCGAAATATTACCTGAACATGTTGAAAGAAAATAAATAGAAGGCACTGAATTATTGCTGCTCTACAATATTTTACTCAGGAAACCAAGAAAAGAGTATTTTCCGGGATATAATTTACCTCATATGCACACTGAAGCTTTTTAAATGATTCACAAGCTAATGAACTTCCCATATTTTTGTCAGGATGTACAAGCAAGACCTAGGAATTCACATTCACAAGTTAACTTGTGACATGCTATGCATTGGATAAGGCTAGTTTTAATTGAAGAAACATCTTTATACCCAGTAGCACACCTTTTTATGGTACTCCTTCTTCAATATATTGTGGTCAACACTCTTATTCCTAAGAAGGCCCAGAACTTCATAATGGTTTGAGCTGTTCATTATCCTTTCCATCTCAACCAACGAAGTCGGCTCCATTATGACAACCTTGCTAGAGGAAGCATCCTTCTTTGTATTTGAAAGATTTGATGCCTTGGTTGTCGTGGAAAATGATTTAGAATACACTGCATCTTCAGCCTCTTTAGTCGGAGGGGAATATTCACTGTCAACAGAAAAGTCTTCCATGACCTGTTTTGACTCCTTTTGCTCTTTAACATGTGTGCCTTCATCAGTACAATCACATCTTTGAAGCAAGTTATTTAATATATCATGGGAAATAAAAGAGAGATTTAATGCTACAAAAATTCCATGCAATCCAACATAAGCATTGACACAGTAAACTGCATATCCAATTGCAGTCAATATCAAGTAACGTGCATGATTAAGGGAGATTACGTAACCTGCATGCAAAAGAAAGTCCACTTAAGACATGTCCAGCAAGAAACTAATGCAAATCTAAATAGGAGAATCTCTTTGCATACCTCCAGCTATTAGTAGCATTGCTATTAACCAAAAGTAGCCATAAATCCACATAATCAAAATGCCACAAGGCCCAATAATAGATAGTCCAGGTGTGAAACCCAAATAGTGTATGAACGTGGCAGCAGTTCCCTGATAAAATGCATATACACGTGTAAATTTTGCACAAACCACTGGTCTTTGTTGCAATTAAAAAATTTGGGCTCTACTCAGAAGTTTCTCAGATTAAATTACTTCTCTCTTATTGGTGGACTATAATACAAGTGAGAGTAAATAATTGTGAGTAAAAAAACTAAATATATAAGTTCTCAAACGAATCAAGCACAGTGCAGGAAATGAAATTCACTGTTTATCTAATGCAATCACAGATACAAACAACAGACTGAACTTTTTAACCTTATACTATACTTCTTGGCTTACAACAAGAGATGAAGTGAGATGAAGAAATGGCAGCATACAAACCATGAGTCCCAATCCAATACCAGATATAAGCAAGTAGTTGTGCTAGAATTTACCCTGGATGAATGAAAAATCAATTAGATAACTTAAACCGTTTGACATCTTCTGCATACATCACCGTCTGAGAAGGAAAGGGAATGTGTAAAGAGCCATAACTCTATAAAGAAATTGACTTATTTTCCGATTGACTTTGTAACAATGCTGGATTTTCCTATAACAACAAAACAAAACAAAAACATATCTTTTTCAAATCATTTCACTTCCAAATTGACACAAAATTGCAAATTTGTGGAAGATGTGTTTAAAAGGAGGCTCGATCTGGTTTCTAAATCTATAACAACTGGAGAGATTTTTAAACATACAATAGCTTAATTCTATTTCTACATGTTATTCTTAAGCAAGTAAAAAGTGTATATGCATATACCTTTCTCTATGCTTTTACATAGAAATTTCTATTTTCCAAAAGACGATTAGGTGATAAACCACCGTAGAGGCACTGAATCTAGTACTCTTATCTACATAGCATATGCCTATTATCGGACCTGAAATCCTACTTTAGACATTCCAATGGAAAAGCCAAAGTAGCATATATGCAATTAAGAACACAATTAAGGATCAAATGCCACTGTCGAGGCTTATAACAACTAAGAACATGATTGAAGATCAAATGCCACTATCTAGGCCATAACAGTATATATCGTATGCACTTGATCATATACTGCAGGAAAGTAATTCATGAAGGGGGAAACGACACCTACGACTAGTGAGTAGAAGCTGGTGATCATTCTGATGCATCCTGACATTTTTTTGATGACATAAAGAATCACCAACAAGAAACTAAGCTAGCCCAAAAAATAGTTATATATTAAACGACGATAGATCGAAACAAGAGACAGAAGAAGCATCAAGCTAGCTGAGATTACATAAACCCAGAAAACAAACATAACCAGCTTTGTTTAAAAATAGAATCTGGTCGAGAGTGAAGAAAGTCATGTCAAGGGTGAGAATTAACGAACCAGAGATAGAATCGCATAGACAATAGAAGTCATCGAAGTCAAGCAAACGAAGCAACTCCACAAAATGACGAATAGCGCTGTTGTACCGAAGGTGAAGAGGGACCTCAAGCCTCTCGCGACACAATCCCTCCAACGCAACAGCAACCTAAAAAGAAACATCGCCACGATTGTGCACCAGCTATAAACCAAAGGCCAGTGGCGGTCGATCAGAGTCGTAAGTTTCTCCACGGCGTGGCTTGCAGCAACTCGGCCACTCACAAAGTCTTGCTTCTGGAATTGGACCCATACGCACACTTGCTTGAACAAGTCTATACCGCCCATCGAAGCCACAACGATAAGATGCTAATCACAAGAAGCACGACGCATCATCTTCCATCTTAATGGGATTGTTAAAGGATTCTAACAACCATTTTCTTCCAAAGGAGCAAGGTTCATTCAGTAAAACAAAAATCTCATGGGCAATCAGCAATACTATTCCAAATATCACATTCTTTCATTTTTTGAGCAGATATCTCTGCTTATTTACACTTTCATCACCTCTGCCATCCCGCAACCATCTTCATCCGCGGAAAAACCCTATCTTTCCTGCATCAAACCAGCTAAGGTCCTCTCTTTCTTTTTCTTTTTCTTTTTCTTTTTTTTTTTTGTCTTCCTCCAGCTACCGCCTGCGACCCGGCCGACGGAGTCCTTGCTGGGAAGGGGAACAACGAAAGAAGACGATTTGGGGGAAAAGGAAGGCCCTTGAGTGGGTGCCTACAACCAAATCCAAACTCCTCGTATGAAACGCCACGAAATAGACAAGGAAAAGAAAATTCGATAATGCAGGGGAATCCAACTAACCCTTATCCGGTTGTTCTGCTTCTTTTTGGTCGGCGTCGGCCACTGCTAGTGGACAAGAGAGGAGGGGAAGAAGATGGTTGCCGGTAAAAGATAAAGATGGGCGAATCGGGAGAACTACAGAGATTTCGGAGCGGCATGAAAGATAGGAAGCAGAGAGAGAGAGAGGAGAGTAACGCTGATGAGGAGTTAGAAAGGGCGGGTTGCATTCGATGTTTCAGCGGCACACTTTTACCTACCTGTCAACTCTCGTGACCGGTGTAAAGATTACGTCGGCCCCACTATTCTGAACAATTACAACACGGGTACTCAAGGGGTTGGGTAATGAGAAGTATCAGACTACAGCGTAAGACATTTCACGAGGGGAGTCGCTTTCCACGACACCGCAAATCTTTACCAACTAATTATGGGTCCCGTCCTTAGACCCAATCACAAGGCGCGTAGTTTGGGGTGCCGCGCGAACGAGTAGTTCAAAGTTTTGTTAGGGCGCCACAGTTTTGCCTTCCGGACATCTCCCGAACTGCTTAATGAATGGGAAGGCGCGCACGTGGGCTCCGTCGTCTCGGCCAACGGCGAGTCACGCACGACAAACCGTTGAAGAGGTAAATGTCAAGAATTCATGTCGATTGATTGATGGGCAAATTTCTAAGAAAAATCTCAAAATTTTCTTTTTCTGTAGAGCGTTTCGTTGTTAGATTTATTTTTTTATGAGTTATTTTCTTTCTAAAAGTTGAGATTATCATTGAATTTCGCTTAGTTCATTGTCGTCTTTACTTTATTACCTCATTGCCTTCACCTCTCATCCATGATTATGTTGTACCCTCGTATATTGTTGTTGTCCTATTATTTTCATCTTTATCATATTATCTCCATCCCAGTTCTCTCCATGCATCATCCCTTTTGTTAGATATCGACATCATCAGCCTCCAATTATGTTAGCAGCTACGCCTCCACCAATGAGGCAGAAGTAATCCCACCATCATCGATGGACCTTGTCGTGTGCTCTTGATCATTAAAATGATATTTAAGGATATGACGCTGAGAAATAGGATGAAAAAAATGGATAGAATTAAGGTAAAGGAGGACAACATGAGGCTTACGAGTGAAGAGGGGAGGGAAGGTGAGGGCAATGACAGAAAGAAAGAGGTCAATTAACAATGAGTGGGTTGTCGTGATAACGGAGGCATGGCTACCAACTCAGCGAAGAGTCGATAGTGCCAATATCTAAAGAAGGGGGAGGACGTGTACAATGACGATTGTAACGACAGAAAGAAAGAGGTCAATTAACGATGGGTGGGTTGTCATGATAATAGAGGCATGGCTACCAACTCAGCAGAGAGCCGATAGTGCCGATATCTAAAGAAGGGGGAGGACGTGTGGAGGAGAGCTAATGGTGTCGAGTTCCGATGAAGTTGGAGAACTTGCAAAAAGAGCAAATGTGAGAGATGTGGAGACAATAATGGACAACGGGCAAAAAGGTAAAAATGATAACCCTACGGGTAGAGGCTAAGGATAATATTATCTTTTAGAAAATAAGGAACACATGAATAAATAAAAAAGATGCATAGCTAAAAATAATAATAATAATTTAAGATTTTTTTTTTAAATTTACCCTTGATTCATCCATGGATATTTGTTGGTATTATGAAACACCCATACAAAACATATATCAATCCTTTGTTTTTTTTGTATAATATTGGTTAATATAAGTTGCATTACCACTAAGTATTTTGATACCATACAGGTGTGCAAATTGTCAAAATCCTATGTGTTAATTTCATTTTCTATATGTTTTCCCTCACATACACCTAACAAAGACATATATGTGATCTCACAGTGGCTCTCTCATTCCCCCCACCTTATTTATTTGGGTTAAGTGTGACAAAAAAAGGAGAAAGCAAAGGACCAATTGAAGAACAAGTTTTTGTTCTTGTTCTTTTCTTGATGTGATGATGTCTTGACATTTGTATATTTCAAGTAGTCAGAGGCAGCTCCAACAATTTATCAGTGACATTTAAAGAAAATTTTGACTGTGATAGTGGTTGTAATATACTCCAACTTGTGCACACTAGTGGTGGATCATCATAGGGAACACCTAAAGAATGTTGGGTGAGAAAGAGAACATGATGTGGACATGATTGTTGATATCAGAAGGAAACAGTATGATGGCAGATGGTTGGGTTGTCAACAATCCCACTAGCTAGCTTGATGAGAGATAAAGAAAAGCATCTCTGATAACACAAATAGAAACAACACAATGATTGTGTACTACTACATCTTTGTGAGCTTTGACAAAAGAAAGATGCCAAGGGGAAAACCTAGCCTTTGGAATATGTTGAGATGTTTGATTTTGTATGATTTGACTTTTATTTCTTCATTGTTTTTTAGAAGTTTATCTATCTTCACCATTTGCTACTTGAATTTTTTTTTTTTGTCAATCCTTATATGTTATGTATTATTTATGTGTGAAATAACTTTATTTTGTAACTATATGTTTTTTTTTATATTATGCTTACTAAAAGTTGACTTGAATTATATTCTTTTCTTTATATCTTTATTACATGATAAGTTTTATAATTTTTTGGTCTAAGTATGATTCATATACTTAATCATAAGAACATGAAGTCGATGTCTTGTTCTTACATAACATTTGCAAAGTATTTGAAAAAAAGATTACATATACTAATTATTAGATATTTTATTGAAAAAATTATAATATTGGCTTTTTACCCAATAACACCTCATATTTATTTTTATTTAGGGGCATCTTTTTTCAACATGAACAAAAATACCCTTATACTTTTACTTAAATGACTTGATCATAGATGTTATTAAAAAAACTTTAATTTTAATAATTAATTATCATTAAATTTTAAAAAATAATACTAATCAACTTAGAATCATCCTAATGTTATAAGATAATTAGTATCATTTTTTATTTTGTGAAAATTTTATGATAATAAATTATCAAGTATTTTAATGGTATATGTGATCAAATTATTTTAGTAAAAGAAATTGGGCATTTTTGTTATCCAAAAAAAAAAATTAAAATTAGATATTTTTTGATAAAATACTCCTAATTCTTTCTAAACCTTATAATATACATATATACAAAAGAAATGGCATGAACAAAGCAAAGCAAAGCAAAGAGGAGATATATGGCTAAGATAAGAAGTTCACTAAGTTGGAGTCCCATGTGATCAGTGTCGTCAAAAAAGGAGGAGGAAGCTTTAGATGCGGAGGAAGCAAAGGGAGAGGAGGCAGCAAAGAGACGCATGATGGGGGGGATGCTTGCCATCATTATGTTTCCATGGCCGCGGAATGAGTTGGGAGAGAAAGGTGTCGTTGGATCGAGACACCGCCTTATGGAATGAGTGAGAGGACTGCTTTTGATCTTTATTCGAGTAGAAATCATCGGAGCTTACTCGATCGATCGCGAGACTGTGATCGCAGATTTGCGGTGGGTGATGATACCGAAATAGGTTTTGACCTAACTAAGACCCTTTCGAACTATATTATGTTTTCAGGATTAATTATATATTATTTTCGTATTGTGATTAGCTACCTTTGAGCATTTTGGTCTTTATATTTTTAAAAATTATCTTGGGATCTCTATAGAAGTAAAATTTATAATCTTATTTCACTTCACGTCTGTACTGATGAAAATATCATAGGGTTTATCACTGAGCACATGAGGTATTTCCGTCAGCAAGATTGACGGCGTGAAGAGAAAGGGAGTTAAATGTTTTACTTTCGTAAATATATGTGATAAGACATAATCTAGTAGTTAGCTAGCTTGAGCATTTTGGTCTTTATATTTTCAAAAATTATCTTGGGATCTCTATGAAAGTAAAATTTATAATCTTATTTCTCTTCACGTCTGTACTCAAGAAAATATCATAGGGTTTACGACTGAGCACATGAGGTATTTTCGTCAGCAAGGTCGACGGTGTGAAGAGAAAGGGGGTTAAATGTTTTACTTTCGTAAGTATATGTGATAGGGCATAATCTGGTAATGCCCTCGTGGCCACAGTCAACAAATGCATCAGCGCGAACTTGGAACCTCGAGGTTGAGATGGAACATCGTGTCAGATGTGTCATCTCGAACTTAGGAGGACGATCGCCCTTTCCCGTGCCATCCGAAGCCATAGGAGACAATGCCATACAGTACAAAGTCAGTTAGGAAAGCTCGGAACAACGCCGTGCGAAGCCATTCCGTGCAGGTCGGTCAGCACTCTTATAGAGATACAAGTCGGCCACCCGAGGAGTCGGTCGCCATAATCAGATCATGTACGATCAACCCTCGCTCGCAAGTATAAAAGCCTCCGACCAACATCAGGTAAAGGGGAATTCTTTCTTTCTAAAAAAAATTCCACTCGATACTAATTTAGCCTTCGGATGGGTCAAGTTAGGAAATCCCCCTCCCGACCTTGACCTTAGTGCAAGAGCCTAACAACGAAGAAGTAAACCGCTTGCCATGGGAAAAGACCAGCCTCGGGAGATAAGGCCAAAACTCAACTTGAGCTGACAACAGCTCTCGCTCGACATCTAACCGCATCGACGATCCAGTGCATCGAGGGTTAGACCGAATCGTGTTGACACCTCAGCCATGGTTTGAGAGTTCGTTAACAATAAAAATCCAGTATAATTTTTGAAAGTGTAGAGACCAAAGGTACAACTAATTAGAGGGAGCGGAGCAATATGTAATTAGCCCATACTTTTATTAACAACCATTTTAAGACTATTCCCGTACAAAGTTTATCGACAATAATTATCGCATTACTAACACCGCTCATTATTTTAATTTTATGTTAATTGAGATGAACTACATAAAATTTAGTCATCGGATATATCATATAAGAACTTAAAAACCTAGCCTTTGGAATGTTGAGATCTTTGATTTTGTATGATTTGACTTTTATTTCTTCATTGTTTTTTAGAAGTTTATCTATCTTCACCATTTGCTACTTGATTTTTTTTTTTTGTCAATCATTATATGTTATGTATTATTTATGTGTGAAATAACTTTATTTTGTAACTATATGTTTTTTTTTATATTATGCTTACTAAAAGTTGACTTGAATTATATTCTTTTCTTTATATCTTTATTACATGATAAGTTTTATAATTTTTTGGTCTAAGTATGATTCATATACTTAATCATAAGAACATGAAGTCGATGTCTTGTTCTTACATAACATTTGCAAAGTATTTGAAAAAAAGATTACATATACTAATTATTAGATATTTTATTGAAAAAATTCTAATATTGGCTTTTTACCCGATAACACCTCATATTTATTTTTATTTAGGGGCATCTTTTTTCAACATGAACAAAAATACCCTTATACTTTTACTTAAATGACTTGATCATAGATGTTATTAAAAAAACTTTAATTTTAATAATTAATTATCATTAAATTTTAAAAAATAATACTAATCAACTTAGAATCATCGTAATGTTATAAGATAATTAGCATCATTTTTTATTTTGTCAAAATTTTATGATAATAAATTATCAAGTATTTTAATGGTATATGTGATCAAATTATTTTAGTAAAAGAAATTGGGCATCTTTGTTATCCGAAAAAAAAAATTAAAATTAGATATTTTTTGATAAAATACTCCTAATTCTTTCTAAACCTTATAATATACATATATACAAAAGAAATGGCATGAACAAAGCAAAGCAAAGCAAAGAGGAGATATATGGCTAAGATAAGAAGTTCACTAAGTTGGAGTCCCATGTGATCAGTGTCGTCAAAAAAGGAGGAGGAAGCTTTAGATGCGGAGGAAGCAAAGGGAGAGGAGGCAGCAAAGAGACGCATGATGGGGGGGATGCTTGCCATCATTATGTTTCCATGGCCGCGGAATGAGTTGGGAGAGAAAGGTGTCGTTGGATCGAGACACCGCCTTATGGAATGAGTGAGAGGACTGCTTTTGATCTTTATTCGAGTAGAAATCATCGGAGCTTACTCGATCGATCGCGAGACTGTGATCGCAGATTTGCGGTGGGTGATGATACCGAAATAGGTTTTGACCTAACTAAGACCCTTTCGAACTATATTATGTTTTCAGGATTAATTATATATTATTTTCGTATTGTGATTAGCTACCTTTGAGCATTTTGGTCTTTATATTTTTAAAAATTATCTTGGGATCTCTATAGAAGTAAAATTTATAATCTTATTTCACTTCACGTCTGTACTGATGAAAATATCATAGGGTTTATCACTGAGCACATGAGGTATTTCCGTCAGCAAGATTGACGGCGTGAAGAGAAAGGGAGTTAAATGTTTTACTTTCGTAAATATATGTGATAAGACATAATCTAGTAGTGCCCTCGTGGCCACAGTCAACAAATGCATCAACGCGAACTTGGAGCCTCGAGGTTGAGATGGAACATCGTGTCAAATGTGTTATCTCGAACTCAGGAGGACGATCGCCCTTTCCCGCATCGTTCGAAGCCATAGGAGACAATGCCATACGGTACAAAGTCAGTTTGGAAAGCTCGGAACAACGTCGCGCGAAGCTGTTCCGTGCAAGTCGGTCAGCGCTCTTGTAGAGATACAAGTTGGCCACCCGAGGAATCGGTCGCCATCATTAGATCACGAACGATCGACCCTCGCTCGCAAGTATAAAAGCCCCCAACTGATATCAAGTAAAGGGGAATTCCTTCTTTCTAAAAAATATTCCACTCGATACTAATTTAGCCTTCGGTCGGGTCGAGTCAGGAAATCCCCCTCCCGACCTTGACTTGAGTGCAGGAGTTTGGCGACGAAGAAGCAAGTCGCTTGAAAAGGGAGACGATCAGCCTCGGGAGACGAGGCCAAAACTCAACCCGACCTAACAGAGGCTCCCGTTCGACATCTAACTGGATCGACGATCCTATGCATTTGGGGTCGGATCGAATCGTGTTGACACCTCGCTTGCCATGGGAAAAGACCAGCCTCGGGAGATAAGGCCAAAACTCAACTTGACCTGACAAAGGCTCTCGTTCGACATCTAACCGCATCGACGATCCAGTGCATCGAGGGTTAGACCGAATCGTGTTGACACCTCAGCCATGGTTTGAGAGTTCGTTAACAATAAAAATCCAGTATAATTTTTGAAAGTGTAGAGACCAAAGGTACAACTAATTAGAGGGAGCGGAGCAATATGTAATTAGCCCATACTTTTATTAACAACCATTTTAAGACTATTCCCGTACAAAGTTTATCGACAATAATTATCGCATTACTAACACCGCTCATTATTTTAATTTTATGCGTTCGACATCTAACTGGATCGACGATCCTATGCATTTGGGGTCGGATCGAATCGTGTTGACACCTCGACCACGGTCTAAGAGTTTGTTAACAATAGAAATCCAATATAATTTTTAAAAGTGTAGAGACGAAGGTACAACTAATTACGGGAAGTAATATATGTAATTAGCCCATATTTTTATTAGCAACCATCTTAAGACTATTCCCGTACAATGTTTATCGACAATAATTATCGCATTACTAACACCGCTCATTATTTTAATTTTATGTTAATTGAGATGAACTACATAAAATTTAGTCATCGGATATATCATATAAGAACTTATTATTGCTAGAATATCTAAAAAAATATTTTTTATTAAATCGATGATTATATAAATAATGTTATATAAAATAATTTTTTTATGTATGTTTTTATTTTAAATTTATTTAATGAATACCTATAAACTTTTAATACCTAAAATAAATAATCATATATTGGCTTGTTCTAATGGACAAATATTCATATAATTTTTTTTAGAAGGCAAGATATGATATACAAGGTTTTTTTTTACCTCAAACAAACTGAAGTAAGATAAGGAGCACAAGATACATATATTTTTCGTCTTCGAAAAAAATTTCTCTCCCGCTCAAATTCTGAATGTTCATAGATCGTATCCATTTCACCAAATCAAATTGCCGATCAAATTTAACAATATGAATTAGTAATGAATGATACAAACGTTTGAGAAGCCTTCTTATCCAAATAGAAATAGATTCTTAGAATTAGTCTTGTCCAAAGCTCAATAACAATAATAAAAGAAGATTCATATGCCTAGCTCAAATAATTGGAATATTACGACTTCTTTTCCCGTAAGAATAATTTACACACTCAAAAAAAGAAAAACAGAAGAGAGAAATGGATTGCCTTCAACACCGTATTTTAACACAGACCAAAGGAGAACCTGATGTTACTCCATCAAAATCATGCAGTAGTTCGTGAAGGGTTCCGACTTCTAGTTCCGTGATTTTTACAATGGCATCCTAGCACAAGAGACCTAGATAAATTTACCAACATCGTGGCCGCCGTAGTAAATTTACCAACTACAACAATTACTAGTACTACTACTACAACAATAAGCGAGACGTTCGAAATAAGTTATGTGTGATGAAAAAGATTGCACAGCATTACAACAATCTCTAAGGTAGGCCTCGTCCAAATTGAACAGAGGTCCATTCTAGTTTCCCATCATGTGATCCAGTCCTCCTGCCTGAAGGGATGCCACCAGGTTGCCTCCAGCCACATTATGCAGCAGCTGCTGAAGCCATCGGCGAGTCGCTGGATCATCCTGCAATAAGAGTACATGGAGTTGAGATTTTGTAACGTTGAATGAGTAGACAGTGTTGGTAATCACTAAAGAAAGAAATTGGTATGGCTGAATGGTCGGCAGCTATGAAATGTAAGGGATGTGTCATTGTTATGGTCAAGAAGTAGCACTTACGCGAAGACAATTGTTGAAGGTCCCGTCTTTCAACATCTCTGGGAGACAACTGCGCAGAGCTCCACATGCCCTGCAAATGAAGGACGTAAAGGTGCAAAAGAATTAAGTCATTGCAGAAGGTAGAAATCAGTGTATTTATCCTACGATGATTTGTTGTAAAACAAACCTTGGGTTATCTGACAGCCTCAGGTAACATCTAATTATATGCTTCAACAACCTTGTAGAAGGTTGCTCTGCAAGGGATACGACCATATTAGCTAGGACACTACCAACAGCAAAGAACCGCTCTGCAGTGGCGCAAATGTATCGAAGCCCAACATCATCCAACAAGATCTTCTGGACAATAAATGTAGCCACCTAACAAAAGATAGATTTAGAAAGTCAATGACTCACAAGAAGATTGTTTGACCAGTTTTAGTTGGAAATGACAACAAGAAAAGGTATAATGGTGTTGTGTCAGTAGATGGTGCATGATCCCACAACTTCTCTAATTGGGTTACTGGAATTAGCACTTGTTTCTCCAACATCATGATGGAACCCTGCAATAAATGCTGTAACAGGAAAAATGCCAGCATGGGGTGTACACAGCACCAACCTCAAGTAGAAGATCAAGCCAAAATACCATATGCAAGTTAGATTCCATGTAGCAATCCTAACTGTCTACAGATTGCTAATATTGCTCTAACTATTTAGACAACTTAATAATTCAAATAAGAAAAGGACAGAAAGGTTACACACTGTTTTCGAAAGTTCACTTCCCATCTCCATGGTGCGTAGACACAGCGGAATTATTTCTGTTTGGAGAAGAAAACTGATAACCTCGGTGTCATCAACCTGCACAGATAGCATATTCATGCTCATAATGTTATTTAAAATCCAAAGCTGCTAATAAAATGAGACAGCAAAAAAATATTTTAAAAATGGACAATTATGTGATTATTCTGAATAAATAGATCAGCTAGAAGATCAGATGTGAAGATAAGGACGATGTATCTTTAATTGTATCAATATTTAATTACTCATATTCCATGGAAAAATAGAACAGTGCTTTCTGCTCCTTTTTTTCCTTCTTACTGATTTGGGTTAACAAGATGAAAAGGTTTCGTTTCACCTAATCTTTCTACATCATTATATCATGGTAACTTCTGAAATAAACTTTGATACTTATGGCCATCTTGTTATCGACCCATGAACTCTTTGATACTTGGTATACATTGTATATCCAAGCATTGCTATGCCTATGTCAATCGATAATTATAATAAAATTGGGATTGCAATTAAAATAAAATTATGATTTTATTTTACAGTTAACAATATACATCAAGGATTGCTAGTCAATTGGCAATTGCTGCCATAAGTTAACGTGTATCGTGGCAACAAAATATTGAGACATGATATGTCAACCCATACTAGAGGTACCAACATGCGGCTAGCCTAATTTTGGCTTGCATAAGAGAATTGATTGGTACAATGTGGAACCAAAAGGAATCACATTCTCCTGTGCCATCAAATGAAAATTGTTGATATACATTTATGATCGCAAAGACAAATTTCAAGTCGAAAGAAGGCTTTGCCTAGTACTCTATAAGATACTTTTAAGAACCTGTTGGACTAGATCGTATTGTCTAACAAAGATTTAAATCTTGGGCAGATACCAGTTTCGATGATTCAAGAGACTGGTATAAGACCAGTATTTGAGGCAGTACATTGATCTGTAGCCAACTGAAAATATTCCGATTTGGTACGAAACTGTATGGTCCGATACTGGTTTCTGCTCAGACCGGTAAATATCATTCAATACATATCGTCACGTAGTACGCAATTGTATCGACTGATATTTGAAAACATTTTATCCAATATATATGGATTCGACCAGAAACTAGCAATGTACACCTAGTATTGCTCAGGTACTTATTTTGCTATTATTTTAAAGTGATACCAATTAGTTCAAGTCGATGTATGGCACAATATACTTCTATACACCACTCCAACCAAAGATCATTGTGAGGACCGAACAGTAATAGGTCCACTAACTTGACAAGAATTAGCTATAATCGGTCAATTTTGGCCAACTCCTACAGCAATTTGATGATCTAGACTAAGAAATAAAGCAGAATCCAAGCACTTCATGGCTGATCCCAATCCAGATTGGATTGGAATTGACTGTCCCAATAAACTGAGTTTATGACATGTATGTATTGACTTAAGAGAAATCAAGAAGGAATGCAGACGATAAAGATATTCCACTGGCGCATGTAAAGAAACTAACTTGACAAGTACATAATAGGACTGAAATCAGCACCAAAAATTTTTAGCAGAAATACCTTGACAAGAGCCCCAATAACTCCCAAGCTGGTAAGCCTCAAGTACTCAAATGGTCTCGTTTTACTTGTGGTATTTAAAAACGGGTACAAATACAGAGGTATATGTGCTGTAAAAATATGAACAAATTAAATTACGGAAAACAACAACAAAACTTGCAGGTATATTAACAACAGTCACTACATAGGGATTAGATAACTTCAAGAACAATGTACAGAAAATTGGTTTTGAAAAGGATGTAACATAATAGGTTCAGAAGGCATGATAGTCTCAAACATAATAAAAAGGAAGTTTGTGACCAGAAGATCTGAAGCATCTACAGTTTTCATAAATTAAAAAAATAATAATAAACAAGGTAATGAGTTGTAAACGACTTGCAAAGTCAACAAGGAGATAACGGCACAGGCTGCTGATTCTATGTATGAAATAAAGGTGACCGGCAAGCAAGCAACAAATGCTGTGACATACCACTTGATATGGATACAGTATGTGAACCCAACCTTAGAGACATTGTAGTGTCAGACTTCCATGAAACCAGGATTTCTAAATATTGTTAATTTGTGATGTATAGTTATATTTTTTTTCTTAATATTTTGTTCCTGATGATTCCTCTTCCTCTCTTTTTTTTTAATTATTTTCTTCCTTGCAGATGCCTGTGTGAGTCCTGATGATTCCTCTTCCTCTCTTTTTTTTTTTAATTCTTTTCTTTTGTTCCTGACAACACAGTGTACCCTAATACTAATATAACGTACCAATCCACCCGATAGCAAGGTTGCAATATAGACTTGTAGTTATCCTTGCTCTGGAGCGAAGTCTAATAATAGTTTTGGCCCTTGCTAACTTGGACCATGAATAGTCCAAGGATGTCAGCAAGAAGGCAAAAAACTACTGGATTGTTTCAACTCATTATTCCCAAAGCAAGCAAGAGCCAGATCTTCAAACCTTGTCTTCTAACTTCTTGGCTAAATATTTTCGTCCAATGACCACATTCCCATAGATCTCCCCTATTCCTCATTCGCTAGGTCCATATGCGAGCGACATTTCCTCTTTGCATGTGCTTACAACTGTCATGAGACCAGAAGCTCCCAACCAACCCACTGGTAGGTTCATGTCCATACCCTTCTGCTAAACGTATAGACAAGATTAAAGTACATATTCCCTTGATATCGATTCACGACACTAAATTTATGGTGTATTGCAACTTGAGTTGCACTTCTGGTGTAACCCACTTTTAGGGGAAAGATGATAACCATGATTTGTAAAGAGATGCATGGAAATGACTTTACACTTCTTATAAGCATGATTTGTATAATATCAGCATATGAGTTCCACGATGATGACAAATCAATCATGACCAACACCTGACTACTAGTCAATTCCATAATAGAGAATAGAAGTCCATCAATTACCATTTAGAAAAAGAATCCGTGTATCTGGGTGTGATGCAACACACTGCATAAAAATAATGATTAAAAGGAAAAGGATCAGTTTGCAGCAACAACAAAATACCAAAACAAATTAATGCTTCCACAAGAAGCAAAATAAAATTATAGCTGGATAAAGCAGACATAGCTACCAAAGCTTTTATCCAAAGTTACATGCATTTATTACAAAAGAGAGTACATAGCTTTTACTGGACTATAACAAAGGTAGCACACGCCAAGTATCGAAACAAAATACTCTCTTATAAATCATTTATAATTATCATGTAAGAAAGAAAGGAAATCTTCAGTGCAATTTTGTAAATACTTTTTCTTCTAAGGAATTGCAAAGGAAGAAACTTGTAAGTGGTTGACCTGAAGAAGAGCAAGAGCATTGCAAACTCGATTTGATGCACCTGGTGACAATGTTGGAGGTGAAAGAGCAGGATATATTGAAACTATCTCCTGCCAACAAAAGGAAACATGTGGCATAAAAAAGTCATCCAACTTTAAGTGATATCCAGCATGATTTACATCAAGAAGATCAAATTATCAACTAAGTAGCTATATTATTCAAGCCCCATAAGGAGGCATTTGTATGCACTTGAAGTAAGAAGTACACTTAAACACACATGACAACCATCTGCCTCCATCTATGCTCTGTTGATATGAGAAACATGTTAACCATCACATCAAGTTTGTACCACATCTCTATTGATATGATAAATATTTTGAGCCCTTCTTATAAGTTTCTAGTAAGCTAGTTATTTCTAAACAGAAATGCAATTATGAATTGCATTCATTCTATTAAACTGTATAAGAAGAGATCAAAGGATGTGATAATGATGCAGTAAATGAACACATAAAAATATCAGGTTTATATTAAGTATCTGGTTAACAACCTTACCCAGTAACAAAATGACACTAACACAAAAAAATTATGCGCTTTAAGACATTGTAAATGTGGTTAGTACACACCTGAAGGAGTACTGCAATAGTGCCATAAGAGTACCACAATAATGGAGCTAAATCTTGAAATATATCCCTCTTCTGCAAGGAAAAAGAAAAAAAGAAGCTACATTAGTACCTTCATAAGGTTCGCAAGCACGAAAGAATAAGGCTAAGTCAAACATTCAAACAGAAAGCAACTTCCCATGCTTGCCTGGCCATGAATGTATCTATAACTTCACTAATACTAATCTCTCCCAATGTGGCTTATATGGAAACTCAGAAAATCACTTAAAGATCCAAGAAACAAGCAAATATTTGGGCTGTGTGATTTTTCCTAATGTAATTATGACATTTGATTCCTAAACAAGTTTATCCAATCATTCTATATCAGGAAGTCAAGTGATAAGGAAAGTTTTAAACTTTTAATTTCATTAAAATAAATCCAACTTAAGCCCAACTTCTATCAGGATGGTATCTATTAATCTTTCTTAATATGTGAATTAATCTATTTTCATTATTCTAATGAGGACCATGAATTTGCCAATTCCATTAGGAAATCCTTCAAGTATAAAACACCGAGGGAGAAGAAATCCTTCAAGAATAAGTCAGTTGGATTCCAATTGAGTTGCAATGTCATAATCTTTTTTTGCTTTTTAACTTCTTAGTTAATCTGCATCAATGGAGAAACGTACTTACATGTAGCAGCTAATTCCAATCTTTTTATAGATGTAGCCAGCTAATGCATTAACAATCATCAAGCTTCTGCCAACATAACCTATCAACATGCAAGAAACTTTCCAACCTCTTAAGAAATTAGTAGGGGCAAATACACATAGGCCTTATACATAATAATTATACTTGACAAGTGAAGGAATAACGACGATGGTTAACTTAAGTTGAATGATTTCAGGAAGACCTCTAAGATTACAATTAAATCAGCTATCAAAGAAAATTAAAACTTGGTCTGGTAGTACATCTAAATTGCAAAATTTTCTCGACTTTCCTCCCATTGGGATTGGATAAGGGTTCTTACTTTTAGAAGATGACTAATTCAAGTTCGCTTTTGCCTTTCTAGTAATCATAATGCTTTATTCCATCTCTTGGTCTATCCTTTTAGTAAAGCAATTAATTACTAACGCGGAAATAGTTGAAGGTTATGATGTTTAGAACAACTGTGAGTCTTCATACAAGTTGCTTCCCTTCACTCCATCAAAAGAAATATTCGTGAAGAAATGCAGACCAACAGATACAGCCTTTACCTATCAAAACACCAAGTAATTCTTCCTCTAAATACCTTAGGGCTCGACATGAAGTCAATCGAACAAAATCCATTCACGAAAACGAAACCAGTTTTTCTTGTCCAACTATTAGAATCCAAAAAAGAACAGCTTTTTTTCTAGGTAACCTTCACCTAATAACTCAAGAAACAGGCATACGTCGGAGACGGAAGGGAAAAGAGGGAGAGGGAATCGAATGGGGCCCGACCTTGGACAGATCGAGGAGGGCGTTCTCCCTGAGCTCGGGATCGCAGAGGTCCAGCACGAGCTGCTCCGCCGACGCCATCTTCCGGTCCTTAGGCGGCTGGCCGACAGCGGCGGCGGCGGCGGCGGCGGCGGCAACTGCGGCTGCGGCGGCTGAGGCGACGGGGGAGGGGGGAGCGGGCCCTCCTCCGAAGGAGGCGCTGCTTATGGAGAGAGAAGGGGGAAGATTCGCCATGGGCGACCCCAATAGAACCGGTCACGGGAAGAGAGAGGAGAGAGAGAGAGAGAGAGGAAGCCCCGCGGGGCAAAGAGCCCTCTTATGAGCACTTCGTGGGCTTTTGCTTAGTTTAATCCCGGGAAATGTCACATTAGATTAGCTTTCAATCTATTTTAGTCCATGGTTTTAGTTACAATTTTCCTTTTCTTTTCCGACAAAGATCAGCTTTGTATATGGAAGATGATATTAATGAGACCGACAAATAAAAGAAGGAATAAAGTTAGTATATAAATATATATATATAT
>LVTN01000987.1:15802-92311 GCA_001649415.1 Musa itinerans | reverse complement strand
AAAAAAGTATATAGAATCGATGTCAAAATTAATAGAATATTTTTATATGAACGATTTTCTAAGAAAAAACCTAATATTTTGAATTTTTCTCAAACAACTTCCTTTTGTATTAAAAAAAATCAAAATATCCTTAAAAAAATAGAATTTTTCATCTAAAATAACCTCATCTTTTGTGGTCTACAATATTTTTGTAACAGAGTGATAGAGTTAGTGTTTTTTATTTGTAATATTTTTTAATAGAGTTGCAATATTTACTAAACCAAAAACACAGTAAATAATATCTCTCAAACCAATCTCTTCATCAGATTAAGTTGAACCCCTGGCAACGTAGATCAGAGATACAGTAAATAATATCTCTCAAACCAATCTCTTTATCAGATCAAGTTGAAGTTGAACCCCTTGCAACGTATATCAGAGATTTATCATATAAGTAGTAACAACCTGCATTTGCAGGATCACAAATCAAATCAGTTCACAGAAGTATAATGCACATTACACAGTGAAAATTTAATCTGAAACTATTTTATATACTTCTACTAGCATCAAACCATTCATGCAGCAAAACAGATCTTATAAGTTTCTCGAACATTTAATGGATTGGGTAGGCCAGAGTGTTATCATACATTGATCCGGGCCCTATCCAGTCAAACCATTCATGCAGCAAAACAGATCTTATACGTTTCTCGAACATTTAATGGATTAGGTAGAGAGATTATCAGACTGATCCGGGCCCTATCCAGCATTTAATTGGATTGGGTCTTGGAACACTCTGTTACAGGGCATAGTGCCTTCCAGATGCTGAAGCCAAAAGATCATATCCTAGAGCTATTCAAAAGAAAGAAAGAACATGATGCTACCACAAAATGACAGATCTTTAAAAAAAATAAGCCAAAAGATCATATCCTAGAGCTATTCAATACTTCGTTACCCAAGAAAAAAGAAAGAACATGATGCTACCGCAAAATGACAGATCTTTTACAAAAAAAAAATAAGTGACACCAAGATCATTCCATCATACTCTGCCACGGTGTGCCAGCCACCAGCTGAAAACTGCACAAATCTTTCCATGGAAAAAAGAATTGTCATACAAAATGAGCTGCTACAGGAATACATGGACTCATTGGCTTTACGCCATCTGTATTTGCTAATGCTCGAGACACTGAGGTGAAATCAATCAAAAGGGCAAGTTGTGTAATCAATTGTTACATAAGAAATATATGTGAGCAGAGGAAAATTTATCAACTCTCTGAAAAACACTGTAAATTGCACCGCTTACTAGCAAAAACTGAAGAATCCTTTTATGCTTGCATGAGCCATTGGTAAAGGCCAGCATTTAAGAGACCATTGTGTGATCTTCCTTTAATTTAATTGGGTGTATTGCAACTCCATTTCGTGCTGATGGAACACGCGCCCATCTTCCCAAGCGAGGTTCCTGGTACAAGATGGCATATGTGAACACATACACACTTCTGGAGGACAACATAAAAGAAACGAAATGTTTTTAATAAGAACAGAAACAACAAATGAACTGAAATCATCCACCTAGAATTTCTTCCTAGAACTTTTTCTGTGGCAGCTGAAATCATCCACCTAGAATTTCTTCCTAGAAGAACTTTTTCTGTGGCAGTTTATGGACATTGGTAGTTGCAGTTCAAGTTGTTCGACAAAGAAGGTGACATAAGGCCTCATGCAGGCATGGTTTGATAGGTTCAGTAGGTCTTCCAACGACAAATGAACACATAGAGGACTACAGCACATCTCTGCATCTTAGAGGTAGGCAAAACTGCTCATGTTTCTTTCAGTTGATTAGCATTTAAAACTTGTTGGACACCAATTTAACTTGACTAAGTATCATTTTGCTATAAACATAAACTCTCACTTCTAAGCAACTTTGTTAAGGATGACAATCTTCTCTACGGCAGTCCATTATGGTTAGTTTCTGATCTCATGATAAAACTGGAGATTATAAATTTAAGAAACATAATACGCTAGATTAGCTAATGTGTTCTAATACTATCGATAAATCAAAAAGGTATAATGATTTTAAGGTGGACTTAGTTATATTTTCAGAGTAAAAAAAAGGGATCTAGGTCGAAAAGGAATTACTGTTTGATGTAAAATTTTAGTCAATGAACAATGAAAGATGAAGATTTTCTGGTCAATTACCATGGTCAGACAAGCTTTTGAACTAAATCAATCTAATAAATGAGACGAGTAAGAAAGGAAAAAAATCAGATGGTACCTGACCAATGCCAGCAACAAGGAAGCGTGCAGATTTTGCAAATGCAAGTGAATTGATGAATCCAGCCTGCTTGTCAGATAGTAAATAGACACGGTATAACAACCTTATTTAGCTAAAATCATCGTAAAACATAAAGGACAGAATTAGATGAACGTTAGTATAGAAAAACATTCCATTTTTATGAGGTGTACAAGCAGAGACGTAGAAAGCATCTAACAGACTCACTAACCATGCAACATTAATATATAAAAACATTCCTTTTCATCAGATGTACAAGCAGAGACACAGAATGCGTCTAACAACAACAAGCCCATAATGTCTCTATTTATAAGCCCTAGTAAAGTAATATTAGATCTTCCTCGTTTCTGCTTGCATCATTAATATTAATTGTCTCACATCATCTACTCATAATATTTTTGTCTCTTTAGAATAAGTCCACAATATTTCAGACGATTCTTCCTCATTTTATTTTCTATCAAACTATATCTAATTGTTTATATATGAAAACTTTTTGTTCCATGCTAACAATTAAGTTCTGCTATAGAACAGGTAATTATTTGAATGCATAACGCAATTTTACATTATTAGAGAGAAAGTTCCAATACTATGGCATGCATTTGTGCAATTTGTGCAAACAAGGAATATATCAAGATAGCAAGCTCAAAATTATATGTTTAGTGCATGTTTACTTTAGACAAACACATCATGATGTTATATAGAGATCCTTACGCTGATAATTTAGGCAAGAGCTTAGTGTGAACTACTTTATTTAGAGTCTCATATCAACCAATAATTATAAATTAATTGATGTCATTATATGACACATCAAAAGAAAAAAAAGAAACAATTAGGAGGCTCAGGTAAGGTGTAGAAAGTTTTAACAATACCAGTGGAAAACTTAGTAATGCACTGATCCCTTTGCTATCACTGTCGATAGCCCATACACGAACCATGCCATTAGCAGCTCCAGATGCAGCAAGATCACTACCTCTACACACAGCAACTGAACTAACCCATGCATGGGCCGAAGAACAGTTTTCATCTCCATGAGAACCATTTTCTAAGAAAGACCACAGTTAGATGCAATCACTAGAATATTACATAAATAAATATGCCATAAGCAAATGATAGCACACAATCTAGATGCAAATCAGCTGATGTATAAACATAAAAAGCAAGATTCAAAATGATAACTACAAAATATTGCAAATGCATAAAGTAAAACACATACTGGTTAATCTTCACTTGAGAGGTTGACACTACTAAACCATGATATGACTGAAAGGTAAATTATCTTACCTGTACTGCCACCATTGGACATAGTGATATCATCCTCTTTATATGAAAAACCATTAGAAAATAAAGATGGAGCATGTGCATTTTTTATTAAGTGTGTAGGCTTTTTGCGCATTACGCTCCAGAGCTCAATGCTTCCATCATCTGAGCCAGATAAGAACTCACTGTCATTAATAAAGCAGCAGCATTCCAAAGATGATGCAGGAGCCCGAAAGACCAATTGTGATTCCTCGGGCACCTACGGCACGAAAAGGAAAAATGTCATCACATGCATAGTTTAGACTTTAAGTAGCACACAAAGTAAATTTGAAACCATAGCAAGACATATATGTGCAACAAATTACTTTTAAATTAATATTCTATATTATCTTCATCTTTTAGAAACTGAAATGACCAGAATCACAGAAGAATTGCAGAAGCAAGTAAAACATGGAGAGTGCACAGATAAGACATGTCTTTACAATCGGTTATACTTGGTGTAAACCACACTAAATGTTCATCGTTAAAGTTAAAGTGCTTTAAGACATTGTTATAGTTAAGTACTGTAAGATACTGATGCTGACCTTCCACAATCGCATGGTCCGGTCACGTCCTGCAGTCAAAAGGCGTTCTCTGCGTAGACAGTCAATTGTCAAAATTTCACTTTGATGACCAAATAAATTGTCCATGTGGGTTCTGTCTTCAGCATTCCACAGTTTAATGGTTCTATCAAAGGAACCAGAGAAAAGCTGTGAAGTTCCCTGTCTAAAAGTAAGGCATGAGACTGGACCTCGATGACCATGAAATGCCTGTCAAGAAGAATAATGCTGTAAAATCAGTCTTAGTTTGAATTACAACAGTAAAATGGTTTTCATAATTATGCTCTAGTGATTGTCATATGCATGATAAGGCTGCTCCTTTGCAACTCGAGAGCCCAGAATTTGAGTCATGGAAACAACCTCTTTATATTTAGATACAAGACAATGTACAATGACCCTCCTCAGTCCCCACATTGGCGGGAGCTTTGGGCATTGGATATGCGATTGTCATATGCATGTATGAAAAGGGAGCAAGTGTAAGCTGCTCGAATGATAAGACAGTTCAATGGTAATACAGCACAATGCACTGCTTTTAACTAGAAAAGAACTACAAGGGTGATGAATAATGTGCAAATGGAAATTCCAAAAATACCTCTCTGTATCTGTAAAAAATAAAGATAACATTTATAATAAGCAGCAACCTGTAGTATTAGTAAAACATCTACATGATTGTACCCTGATACAGTGGTGCAGAATGACAATGGCCACCGAGTGCTAACCTGGAGATGCTCCCGAGTTCGAGTATCCCATAAATGGACATGTCGATCCATTCCACCACTAGCCAAATATCGCCCATCAGAGCTGACAGCCAAAGCTAAAACATTCTTACTTCTCTTCCTAGCTGAATTCTGCAGGGGCTTTGCATAATGTGACACCAAAACATCCTCACTAGGCCACAAGTACTTCTCGGATTTGCCACTCTCAACGTCCCAGTGCATAATGACTCCATCTTTGGAAGCTGAAAACCCTCTTGAGTCATCCTCAGCCAAAGCTACAGATGTAACAGACTGCCGGTGCTTCACAAGCCATCGGAACTCATCAACAGGTTGCGGACTTAAAACCCTGCAGTTTTTTCACATCATAAATGGGCCTTAAAAGAAGCCCCATAATCATCAAATCTAAAAGGGTCTAAGTTGACACGATGTATTTTATTAGATGTGCGAATTTGAGATTTAGACATTAGAGTAATAAGTCAATGACATTAGTTCAAAATTCATTGTGTTTGCACGTAAATCGAACATCAAGCCGAGTAAATTAGCTAAGTTGACAGGGGAAAGTATCAGTAGCAAAATGTAGCTCTTTCAGATAAAATTAAAAGCAGAAACAAATCGTGTTTAAAGTTATTCCTTCCAATTACCTTGACGCGACAAGCCTGCGGATGCGACCACTTTCCTCAAGCTGCTCCTTTTGGAGAATCTCCGCCACCAAAGAATCCCTTTTCCCCTCCCTCTCCTCTCGTCCCTCCTCCTCGTCTTCCTCTTCCCCTTCTTCCTCCTCCACCCGCTTCGCTATAGCTCGAATCCTCTCCAAGTGCTCCTTCGCGACCCTAACCCGCTTCTCGTCCGCAGTCTCCTCGGGGGCACCCTCCCCCACTTCCTCCTCTCCAGCACCAAGGCCCGCCAAGTCTTCGTCGCTATCTATGCTCTCGACGTCGTCGTCGCCGCCGCGCCTTCGTCCCCTCCGTTTGGCATCGGATTCAAAGAAGCCGTTGTCGCCGCCGAAGGATCTGGGCTTCTTCTTACCGGCCTTGGGCCGGTCATCCCTCTTGCGGCTGCGCGGCTTCATCGCCAGCGGATCGAACGTCGAGTAGCACCGGATTTGGTGGTTTAGGGTTATCGCTTCGTCGGACGGTATTCAGCGAAGCCGGGGGAGAGGGGCAGCGGCGAGAAGGGAACCATAAGGAGACAGCAAGGGTTTAAGAAAGACGCGAGTGTTGATGGACGGGTCGGATCTTTATAGTGTCCGCCGGATTGTGATGGATCCGACTCGTATTAAGACTTAAAAAAGTGTTTTTGTTTTCTGTTTACCTTTCAAATTAAGTTTGTGGGAATATGTAATCTGGAAAATCACAACCCCAAATCTTTTTTATATAATATTAAAGAAAATATTTTCTTATAAGCAAATCTAAATCTTTGTTAATGATAGTAATCGGAGTGTTTAGCTATATTTGTATAATGCTTGCTTGATTTGTCTGAATACTACAATTTTATTATTTGGTGATAGACTAATTTAACATATATATATCTTTACATAGAGGGAAAATAATGGCATGAGCATTTTACTCATTTGATTGTGAGCATCTCCCCCCTCTTATGGGGGTCGATCAGAGCATGATTCTCGAAAAAAGTTATACGAGCTAATCATCAAGTTGCATAAGTTAATCATCGATACAGGATAACCAAGCTTATTCTTTCTATTTCCCCTTGATTGAGTCGTCGGTTGGCAATGACCTGTTGCTTTTAATCATAATTTTAAAAAGACTCACATGCTTGATCGCATGGAGTATTAACCCTAGAGGTGTAACTTATCTCTTCTTTCTAAGCACATGACACCAAGCACCATCCACTACTGGTTTCGAGCATACTCCTACCCCGACATATGGCACACCTCCAGCTATCCTTCAATGATGCGATCGTCAGAAAAACATATTCATTAGCCATCGACATAAATGAACCCCTAATGACACGAGAGTCTCCACAGAGGACGAGCGATTGACCATCCTCCATCGGCCAATTAAGTATATAAGCAAGCCATAAAGCCTAGTGTGGCAAGGTTAATTGTGATCACCACTATACTAATTTTACCATTAGAGAGGTTAGGTCGGGAACATCCCTAACATTGATCGTTTGTACAAGAATTTTGGTGGAGCATAGACAAACTTCGAGACAACATTGATCCTACTCTGAGCGAATAGGAAACATCTTGAGTCAACGTCGATCGAATCTCTTCCTCGTCTGCCCTCCTCACGTGCACTTCAAATACCTTCCGAGCAATCTTACACCTTCGGGATTGGACCAACCTGAGTAATCTTACACATTTGAGAGATTGGACCAATGTTTCCATCGATCTGACGGCATCCACACATAAACATTTACGAAACTCACAACCACATATCATGAGAAACAGAACAGCTGCTCCCTAAATATATCCAAGCTCGCACTCAAAGAGATCTTGCTTAGATAATACATTCACATCGAATCTACCAATAAAGATGAAAAGTTCTACCATCATTCATCCATGACCAGAGAGGCTGACCTAACTGACATTTCTTGAGGCCCAAACAAACATTGAAGATAGAATAGAAGTTATAAGCTCATCACTAGATTTTTCATATATGTTGTTTTTGACAAAGTTGCATATGCATTATATTCAAGTAATTATTTTTTATGAAAAGAAGGTAAAACCGTACATCCGAAAATACAATAAGTAATTACAAAGAGTTAAATCAAATATGAACTCTACATGACATTTAGATATTCTGTAGATTAGCAAAGATAATTGCTTCCGACTTAAAGGATATTAATTAGTAGTCTCAAACGAAACTAAAATCATTAAATTGCTTTCTGGTAATTACGGTTAACTCACCGACTGTTTTTTTAGAAACATTATGATGGGGTGTTCATCGAACGGCCCACGTCGCCCAACATAAATCCAGATCGTTGATCCCGTGATCAACGGCGGCCTGCTCCGAGTGATCGTGACGCAAGCCATGACGCAAGTCTCGGGAGGGCAGTCGTTGTGACGCCGGGACCCACGGGAGGGCCACAATTTTTTGGTCCGGTCACGGAGCAGGTGAGGGACGGTCAAGCATACCGCCCAACAAATGTTGCAAAACGGTGAGGAAGAAAAATGTTGCGGTAATTACGGAAGCGGTGACCTCACACGGCGGTGACCGGTTCGATGCTGCTCCGGCATAAAGTACCCTAGGCCTCGTTGCCTACGGAACCGATATCGCCGCCGATCTGGATGGCGGAAGGGGAGAACAAAGGGCTGGTGCTGCTGGACTTCTGGGTGAGCCCGTTCGGGCAGCGCTGCCGGATCGCACTGGCGGAGAAGGGAGTGGAGTACGAGTACCGCGAGGAGAACCTGAGGGACAAGAGCCCGCTGCTGCTCAAGTCCAACCCCGTGCACAAGAAGATCCCCGTCCTCATCGACCACGGCATGCCCGTGTGCGAGTCCCTCAACATCGTCCAGTACATCGACGAGAAATGGCCCGACCGCGCGCCGCTGCTGCCCGCGGACCCCTACGCCCGCGCCCAAGCCCGCTTCTGGGCCGACCTCGTCGAGAAGAAGGTGCATCCCCCGAGTGCCTTCCACCTGTTTGTTTCTTGTGCTCCTCCCGGGGAAGCACATTTTTCTCAAAAGTTTACATCTTGTATCCGCTTTCAGATGTACGAATCTGGAACGAAGCTGTGGAAGCTCAAGGGAGAGGCCCAGGAGGAGGCCAAGAAGGAGTTCATCGAGATCTTAAAGCTCCTGGAGGGCGAGCTGGGGGACAAGAAGTACTTCGGCGGCGAGACCTTCGGGTTGGTCGACATCGCGCTCGTCCCCTTCACGGCCTGGTTCTACAGCTACGAGGCCTGCGCCAACTTGAGCGCCGAGACGGAGGCCCCCAAGTTGGTGCCTTGGGTCAAGCGATGCAGGGAGAGGGAGAGCGTCTCCAAGTCTCTTCCGGACCCCGTCAAGGTCTACGAGTTTGTGTGCTTCCTGAAGAAGGTATATGGAATCGAGTAAGGTATGGCCTTAGTTGCAGCAACTGTTAGTCTACTGTGCTTGAACTACGCAGGATGGATGTGATAGTGTCGTTATGCTATCTGTTTTCTCCACGAATCTTCTTGAATAATTACAAAGACCACATCTCGCCGCTTTGTTGCGACGATTTTGATTGTGGATGTCATAGATGTGGTCTTGTTCTCTGGTTTTCTCCCTGAATCCTCTTGAACTATGCACAGAGCAGTCTATTCCCAGTGGTCTCGGCTACTGCATCTTTGTTATGTTTGTGTATGGCAATAGATGTGGGGTAAGTTGTGGCCTTGCCCTCAACTTCCTTCCTTGATCTTTTAATGTTGTTACATGTCTATAGCCAGTGCTTACATCTACTTGACTGTCGTGGTTTCTTTAGCTGCAATTGTGTCGACCAGAGAGAATACATAGTCAGTGGTTTCAGCCACCGCCGCTTGTGGTTGTTCAGTTGCTTTCTTGCTGCAACTTCGTTTGTTGGATGACATAATATTATTAAGACTTGGAGAATGGATTTGACTCAATCTTCATGAACATCAAACAATATACAAAATTTATCTTCGTGGAAAAAAATACTTAAAAATTATTTCTAAATTAAACTGACTGTGTTTAATCACAAATTATCGTTTCATGAATCAACTCGAGATCCGACCTGTTGTGCTTAATAGTGAGCTTCGATAAATAGAACGGTAGCAACTATATTATCAATCAATCTCTAGATACGTGACATCTAATTGGTTTTCGTCCTTTAGCCTTATGCCATGTGTCAGGCGGTGATATCCACAGAATCTAAGCCCGCCAATGAGCTTGCAATACGATGCCAATTACACTCGACCTTCAACAGATAACGGAGAGACATGGTGATCCACCATCCATGGCTGCTTCCCTGTCCTCCTCTCTCTCTCTCTCCACTTGGCCTCGCTCCACCATGCCACTCCTTCACTTTCTCTGTGCCTCTTGCCCTGCCACCGCCCAGTTGGTGGCAACCATGTCGACCAAGCCATCAGCGCTGAGCCCATCATCCCCAACCAGCGGCGGCAATGACTTCCCCCTCCCGCTACCGGACCTCCCCGCTCATGTCAGTGAGAAGATCCTGAGCCTGGAGGTGATGGGCGTTGACTCCGGCCGCGCCCTCGCCCTCAACCCTGCGCTCCGCGCCGCCACCCCCGACTCCATCCACTCCATCATCTCCTACCTCCTCTCCAAGGGCATCCACCACAAGGACCTCCCCCGGATCCTGGGCATGTGCCCCACGATCCTTACCGCCAGCATCCGCTCCGACCTCAGCCCCGTCTTCGCCTTCCTCTCTCGCGACCTCCGCGTCCCGGCCTCCCACGTCCGGCGGGTCATCCACAAGTGCCCCCGCCTGCTCGCCTCCAGCGTCCGTGACCAGCTCCGCCCCGCCCTCATCTACCTCCACCGGCTGGGCTTCAGGGACGCCCGCGTCCTGGCGTACCAGGAGCCCGTCCTCCTCGTCTCCAGCGTGGAGAAGACCTTGATCCCCAAGCTGCAGTACCTGGTGGGGCTGGGGCTGTCCCGGGAGGAGGCGGTGGCCATGGTGCTCCGATGCCCGGGGCTGTTCACCTTCAGCATCGAGAACAACTTCAAGCCCAAGCACGAGTACCTCGTGAGGGAGATAGGCGGAAGCCTGGAGGACCTCAAGGAGTTCCCCCAGTACTTTGCTTTCAGCTTGGAGAAAAGGATCAAGCCCAGGCACCAGCAGCTGAGGGAGAGTGGGGTCAATGTACCCTTATCAGTGATGCTGAAAAGCACTGATGAAGAGTTCGAGGAGCTCATACACAAGATGAACACATAGATCTTGCATTCTTTGCACCTTGTATATAAGCCAAATCCTCATCTTTTAGGAGTGTGGCTCTCCATCATATGCTCTTAGATTCTCAAGGAAACATGTTGTAAATCGACCATAACCTTTACTGGTTTGTATGAACTACTACTGCAATTATTGCTGGGACGAACTTGTTGCCAAGAGAAATAGTTCATTCTCGGCAGATGAAACTGTTGCCAAAGCTTTAGACATCAGCAATCAAGCTCGACTCCTGTACACACAGTATCGCCTACTTAACCTCACTGCTTAGAGACTAGGTGTGCTTAGAAGCCAAGCACAGAAAGGAAATCACCAAATGGAGTATAATTTTGGTGTGCTACAGATCACTATGGCAGTCGGTTTGTCCTATGATGCATACGACAGATACGTAAGCAATAATCTGATCACATATGCACCGCATGATGTCGGTAAAGAGAGGATTTGAAATCCAAACTACTCTATACGAGAGAAAACACAAGCTCAGTAATCTAAAGGGTTGATTGGTTGATGAGCTGAACTGCTATTCACGAGGAAATAACGAAGGAAGGAGATTAAGAGTACCATCATCCACAGTGCACATCCTTTACGGTACGTCGACGCCTCACCACCATAGAATACTGATGCCAGCCGCATCACAAGCATACGTGTTCTTCCCACCTGACTCCGCCGCTGCCGCAAGAGTCATGGCAAAGGCGAAGCAAAAGCCAGTTCAGCTAAACAGAACAAAACGAAGGCCTGACACAAGCAGGGAACCAGGAAAGGAGAGCGAGAGAAGTACGTGTGACGGCGGAGCTCTAGTAGAGCTTCAAAGAAAGATCAAGCTCGGTCTGGCATCCGTCGGAGCTGGAGGCATCGGCCAAGAGCACTTGTGGAGGGTGGGAACCCCTCTGCCAGTTCAGAAGATCGATGGTCTCGTCTCCAGCGGCGTACGTTGCTCGGTTCCCGCTCGCAGTGGCCAGCAGCGGGTGGTCAGCGGCGAAGCGAGGCGGTCGAGGGGAGTTGAAGCTCTCACGCGGGACATACTTGGATCCGTGGGAGGCGATGGGAAACGGCGGCGTAGTACACCCGCGGTGAGGAGAGAGGAAATTGAATGGAGCAAGATAGACGGAGGAGGAGCTCCATCCAGCCATGGTCCTTCGTTTCTTGTGAGCATTCTGATGCCCCCCAAGAGCCTGGGACTTGAGGAACTTCTTGTTGCAGAAGTGGCAAGGGAAGAGCCTGACGTCCTCTGTCTCCCGGTCGAAGGAAGGCGAGGAGGAGGAAGCCAAGGTGCGTTGAAGATGAAGGGTTGTCTGTGGCGGCCCTCGGAGAGGAGATTCCATCCTGATCTTTGAAGCCTCTCCCATTCGGACTTGCAGTAGCATGCAAAGGGGATAATTAGTATGTGATATTAATGAAAAGTCTCATCACAAGACACAATTGCATATACACAAAAATCACAGTGGGAAACTGAACATTATATCTGATGGAAGAGACAGATGATATAATAAACACCACAGGATGTCTGAGATCAATAACCTTAGATTTCTATGTATATGTGGATGAATATGTTCCAAGCCAATAAGCATGTCAGTTCAATAATATTAGAGCTTCCTGTTTACATCACCAAGTGAAAGATCATCTCTGCATGGATCGAGAATCCAATCGTGCACATAGAAAGGAACAGTTTGCAGGTAATCACAAGACACAAAAGGAAAAGGGAACAGAAATCACACAGGAAAGCCAACCATTGATCCAAAGAAACTGGTACTTCCTTTTAGAGAGAGCCTTCCTTTGGGCAGTTCATTAAAATATGGTAGGTAACGCGACCCATTGCAAGTCTGAAACGGCAAGAAGCCTTTTAACCGGCGGAAAAGGCCAGAATAATTTACTCTTCCTTCTCAGGTTAGCAATGAAAAGTGGAAATGACGGGTCTGATCACTGGCAACCAGTGAGATGATGCAATTCATTTCCCAATCAAATCATAATAAATAAAACCACTTGACGTTTCTCTACGATAACAAGCAAATGAGGCCTACATCAAGCAAGATTTAGGGGTGGAAAACAAGTAGTGCAATCAAAGTGTTCCCACAACAAGTAGCCAATGATGACGAGTATGCAGAACAAGCAGCCATGTTCCCACGCCCTAAAAATTTGTATGAGCTGAAAAAAATCCATAGTATGAGTACTAACTTTTCGCTTAATATCAATTTTATTTTTCTTTTCGAGAAAAAAAAAAGGACTAGCATTACCACCGATGAAGATTTCCTTGGTGCAAAAGAATTAAAGACTCGATATAGCCAGCAATTTGTAGAGTTAATATGGTGGAGAAATCGAGAGAGAGCACATACCGATTCCAGCGCTACCTGCCGATCATGGTGGAGCTGCCGAATTGCCCTTCAGCGCAGTTGCATCACCAAACAGTAAAGCCGTGGGCCGATAAACCCAGGCATACCCTCCTCCCCGATGGCCGGAACGGCCGTGAGCGTGTGCCCGCCGTCCTCATCCTCGATGATCGCATTCACCGCCCTGTAGGTCGGTGCGGGCCTCGTTGCCCCTCCATCGCGGCAAGCTAACCCCGGAGGGCGGTGTCAGAAACGAAAGAAACAGCGCCGCACGGCCCCGGAAACCGGAAATCACTCCTCCGGCGCGCCACCACCGCGCGGCCTGATCCGCGCGAGGAGGGTTTCGAGATCATCATCGCATCGGCCGCCGCCAACCCCAACTGACCCCGCATCTTACGCCCGTGTCCGATTGACGCCAAGAAAAAGATAGGGGAAAGAGGGCGAAGGGATCTCTTGTCCCTCTTCGGATTCCTCCGGCGTCGCGATGATAGAGTGGAAGATTGTACCAAAAAAGAAGAGGATAAAATTGGAGTCGGTATCGACTTCAAAAGGGCGACGCGAGAGGAACGCCGGGAACAGCGTCAAACGATCTCTCTCTTGAAAGATAGAAGCTTCCCGGTACGGAACATCTACGTGTGTTGCGGTTGCACTTATCGTTCCTGGGAACCACTTTCGATAAGCTCCTCCAATCACAGGGAAGGTAGGATTCGTAGATATCTGCAGAAAGAATCCCTGTGGGCAAAAGCTATTAATCAAGCTGAAAACCCTGAAAAATCATCAAAAAATGAAGCTGAAAATGATCACACATCACTACGAGAACTATTGGGTACCACCAGATGAGCAAAATACGAAATGAGAAGAAAATTTAGGCATGAAATCATCAAATAATCGTGCGTTTCAATGGGAACAACCCACCTGCTCATCGATGCAGGAGACAATTGTGCGGATCTAATTACATTTTGACATGCTCTTCACAATTTCATCTGATCGGTAATGCGCTACAGCTTCAGGAATACTTGAAGGTGACTGGAATTCTCAAGTAACCAATCAACAACATATTCTCGGTGACATTTTAGTCGCAAGTTGTGGTATGCAGAATAGCGTGCAAGAGTTAGAAATCAACAGATAGTTCACAAGCGCCTTGAATATCCAGAACCCCCACATTTTTTGCAGAGTATCAGCCCTGCATCAATTCACCCAGTTGTCAGAGGCCTTGATCAAACCAAAAATGGGGAAAGAAGGCAAGCAGAAATAGAAGTGTAGAAACATCCTTGCTTGATAAAACAGACAAGTAGCAACCAGTATGTAGTTGAACAGGAGATCACCAACACATATTAAGCCTTGTCCAAGGAAATTCCTCATCCAGACTATGTTGCCAAAGCAAGGTTATGTATGTCAGATATGCAGTGAATTATAAATTTGAGCATCATAGTTTAACTTGTCATATCATGTTGCCTGCTGTAATGCTACATGGGACCTAACAAAGAAGGTCATTGGGATTTTAGAAACTAAGCCTAATTAAATGTTTTCAACATCAGGTATCACTTTTTTGGTGAATGTTCCATAACCTACAGCATTAATTAAGAGTAATAAATGCGCAAAGCAACAAGAGAATCTCAAATTTATCACTAGGTTATTGATATATGAAGCACTACAAAATTTTATTAAGAAAATACCTGCGCCCTTGCACACCCGACAATCGACTAGACCGGTTTCCTGCTTCATTTTACCATCGTTACAGAAAACGCACTTTGTGCCACCTAAGCAGAAAAGTGAAAACTTTTAGACCCATTTCTTTCGAAAATAACTTGATTCTTGTAGAAAAGCAAATGAGAGTTCTTGGATTATGGTGTAGAATCATGAAAGATCATTTATTACTGGAAACAGTAATACATCATCGACTATTTATCTTAGTACCTTTGTCAAAGAAGTTATGCATGTTGTATATTTTATTTCATGCTTTCTCTAAAGGCCAAAATATTAAAAAAAAATGATGAAATCCACTAAAACATCTAAGTTACTGGTCAGGTTTATACTCCTAAATGGCATCTCATGTCCTGCAACGAAGCTTGGCTTCATTATACGCCATCCAAATGATTAGAGTTGCTGTGAAATCTTTACATCTTTTGGACATACAGGGTAATTGATTCTAGCTAATATTATGAATACAGTATCCCTCTGCGTTTGGGCCTACAATGCAAAAAAGCATCCCAGAATTCATTCACTTGCACAAAATGTAACTAAACAATGTTAGAACAATAATTGAGTGGAAAGTAACGTATACAAATACGCATGAAAAAAGGTGCAAGAGAATGATTTTCAAACAAGCAGAGAACTGATTTCTGTTCACTTCCTCTTATCTTACAATGAATATGCTATTACTCTATAGGAAGTAGGAACCAACATGATTTGGCTACAAAAGGCGTTCTGTAGATGAAATCGCCACCACATTTCCAAACAATCCATTATAGCATAAGCATAATAATGAAGTCTAGTATATCACAAGTACAATCTAAAACGTCCATTATACAGTAAGGATAATAGAGAAATCCAGTATACCATAAGTACAATAGGGAAGTATAGTATGATGACAGTACAATGGTTAATCTGGTATAGAATACATATAATAGTGAAGTCAAGTATAAATTATGTATAATAGCGAGTATAGCTACTGTCAGTACACTTATATCCCTTTTCCATTACACCAGATACAATTTCCATGCCTATGGCTTGATAAAAATGGTGAGTACGACGGCAAAATACTCAACTTTACGTAAATAAGTCTTTAGTTTCTTGTATCATTTCTGTTATACCCCTACTTACACTTAGTTAAAGAACAAAGTGACACCTAGTCATCTTATAATTAGAAGATAGAGAAAAGGTAAAGCCTCGCCCTTTTGTTCCACATTTCAGAAGAAATGATCTACATGCAGATCAAATGGACATGCATTTTTCCACTAAACAACTATAAAAAATTCACTTAAACTGCATATTACTATAGTTCGGTAACAATAGATAGACCAAATTGACACAGTAATCTGTAATTAGCAAATAAAGGTAAGGTGAATATTTGTTCCTTGGTTTATAAACTCAGGTACAATATTTTCCACTAGAATGGTGCCATGAATCAACAGGAACTGCCTTATCTCACACAATTCAGTATCTATAATTTAGATAGATGCATCCCAAATTAATGGAGTTATTTTACCTAAACAAAACCCAATTCAAGAAACACAAGTATCAATGGTGGTTTTGGAGAACAATTAATAGAAAAAATTGAGATGAAATCGAGAGGACCAAAATGGAACATACCATTACCGCCACACCTCTCGCATGCAACCGGATCACCCTGAAAGAAGGGGAAAGAGAGAACCAATCACGCATTTCTCGTCAAAACCCAAACCCCGCTTCGAAATCGAGACTTTCTCCGAGATAAAAGGGCGTAGGGGGGAGGAGTGACCTTGAGACCGAGAAAGAGGGAAAGAGCGACGGCGGCGAGGACAGTGGCAGTGACGATAAACGTCTGGGTGTCTACTGGCCTTCCGCCGCCGTAGAGAAAGGCGGAGGGACGAACGCGGGGCCTCCGGCGTAAGGTCGCCCACCTCCGGGGGGAAGAAGGGGACGAAAGCCTTACGCCACGGGATGATGATCTGTCGATCAGACTTGGGAGGACAGACGGAGAGGAGAGAAGAGGAAACTGGAGTGGAGGAGAAGGTGGTGGAGAAGCAGAAGAAGCGATGGAGGAGGACAAATTATGTGGGGAAGAGAGAGTCGCCATGGATAGAGAGCGAGCGAGATAGAGAGCCAGAGTGGGGTGGATCAGGTAAATAACAGAGCGCGGAGGTGCGACAGGCTAGATGTGTGGTACCAGACACGGAACAGACTATCTTTTCCTAATTTGCACGTACCAAGAAAAAGTCCTACTAACTTTCCAACGTGGTCAGCTCCTCTCACTGACGCAACACCTCACGAGCGGGCTCCACCGGTTGGATTCTCGTAAGAAGGGTAAACCGTCGGGTAAATTTTGAATTATTTCGGATTTATTATTCAATATTATTGCTTATTAATAAGAATTCTTTAAATAATAAGAAATATAAAAATTGAAATTGAGGTGATAATTCATAATTCAAAATCATTTTGACCGATGTTGACGAACGATATGATGAAGGTCGTTTCTGTTATATACTGAAAAATACAATCATGTCGTCTGTACCGTTATACAGAACATAACATCCTTCCGCAAAATATATATAACGCCCGTTATCCGCACGTGGGACCCGCATTGATCGACGGTCCCGATTCGGGGATGGGAGGATTCCACTTCAAAGCTGCACTTGGATGGGAGCAGATGGACTCGTAGGCCCGCATCAACAGAAGGTAGCAATGCTAATTCTAAGATTCGCTCTCGAAGAGTAGTTGGAGTGGATCCAATCATCGCGCGGGCCCTCGTCAACCGACGATTGCGATGCTGAATCGGAGCATTCTGTTTCAAAGCGCACTTGGATGGGATCCTCCTCTTGGACGCTAAGCCTTGATGCGGGATGGGATCGAACGATCCGATTCGATTCCGAAGCTGGACTTGGATGGGATCCGCATACAGAGAAAGGAAACCACCGGCTGCAGCAAATACGGAAGAGACGTATCTCGCCACGTAAGGCAGCAAAAAGCAGAGCTTGCAGCCGCATGACGCCAATGGCTTCTTCACCGTACGAAGCACCTCCCCCCTAGCCATCCTCCTCCCCGTTTCACTCACATAAGAGAAAGCAGCGGCGGCACCTGAACCAGTCCTCGTCACCTGTTGGGGGAGAGGAAGAAGCTCCACATCTCCCACGCCCATGGCTTCCACCACTACTCTCTCAACGGCTGCCACCCCGTCTCAGGTACTGACCAGCCTTGTTCCCCTGCCTTGTTCGTCATTAGTTCTTATCAGCCGTTCTTACGTACAGCTGTGCGCGAGTAAGAATGGGATGTCGTCGCCATCCGGAGCTCTTCCGACGATCAAGTCAATCGTTGGGCTGAGGGGGTTTTCCTTATTTTATCGAGCGTCTTTTTCTCCCTCCCCTCATTTTTGCCGAACGTGAGGGTTTTTATAGGGAGGATCACCGTCTCTTGATGTGACCGCTTGCGGGAAGCAGGGTCGTACCTTCTGATAACGTCTGACGCCGGTGCAGGCGTAGCATGAAGAATGTGGCTTCTGCGGGATGACGACGTGCCTCGGTCGGCGTTCTGGTCTGCCTCGGCCAGGCACTGTCAGGTCAGACCAGGGGGGGGGGGCGACCCCCGCAGCTCCTCGGAACGCGAGACCCAGGAGGTGTCACCCGGGAGCAGGTGACGTTAGTTCGTGTCCCATCATCATTATTACCCTCATCATATTCCCCCCCAAAGGAAGCCATGCATCGACTGTTGCTGGGGGGATCTGAGGCGTGGCTTCTACTTTAAGTAGTTGTTCTTGCCGGCTTGCCCTCTGGTCAGTGGCGGGAAGGTTTCCCAGAGGCGTGTCAGTCGGTTGCTGGCCCATCGTCCTGTGCGACATGTGCTCATGGGGCATGACTTGAACAAGGCAGAGGACCCGGGCAAGTAGGTCACGCGGAGGTGTAGGAATCGTGTAGTTTGCGACCGGGGTACGCGGCTCAAGCGAGCGGGCCGCACGGAGTTGCGCTTGGGCGGTCTGCGGTCGAGGAACACAACTCAGGCGGGCAGGCCGCGCAGAGGTGGACTCGGGCAGCATGTGGTCGAGGAACACGACTCAGGCAAGCAGGCCGCGCAGAGGTGGGCTCGGGCAGCATGCGGCCGAGGAACCGCTCAGGCGAGCAGGCCGCGCAGAGGTGGGCTCGGGCAGCATGCGACCGAGGAACCACTCAGGCAGGCAAGCCGCGCAGAGGTGGACTCGGGCAGCATGTGGCTGAGGAACATGACTCAGGCGAGCAGGAAGCGCAGAGGTGGGCTCGGGCAGCAGGCGACCGAGGAACCGCTCAGGTAGGCAGGCCGCGCAGAGGTGGACTCAGGCGAGCACATCTTTGTCCGAGGAACACGACTCAGGCGAGCAAGCCGCACAGAGTCGGTTTGTGAATGTGGGTGGCTAAGCACATCTTTGTCTGCGCGGGAAACCAGGGGACGATCCGTTGCGTGGAGTCGCCAGCTCTCGAGAGTTGAGATCGAGAAGGCTGTGCTTCGGCATTCGCTCCGCGTGGCCTTTGGCTGCCACGTCAGGCCTCATTTATGGTGGGGTGACGTTTAGCCTGCCTGATACGACGTGCTTTGCAGGAAGGGAGCCGATGGGCTGTCGCCCACTCCCTAGGAGGTGAAGGGCTGCTATTAGCAGGATCTTCTCTATAAATAGCGCGTCATTGGTTCCCCGCACGTCTCTTATTGGTCATATTTTCAATCGCTCCTTCCGGACCCCATTACCTCCGCTCGAGTTGGCCCTCCTACCTCACCTTCCGAAGGTCAGTAAGGATGGCCTCCCCTTCCTCCTCGACCTCACCCTCTTCTCCTTCTTCCTCTGGTAATGTCGGGGAAAAGACATTGCCGCCGAGCCCCAGCTCATCATCCGATGAGAAAGCGGCTTGGGCCCTCGAAACCTTAATGTGGCCACACGACCTTGACTCCACAGTGAGCGGGTCGTCGCTAGGCAACCTCCGGGAGCGCTACAGCATCCCGGAAGACTTCGTTCTTCTTGCCCTTGAGCCAGGGCAACGGGCGTACGACCCAATCCCAAAGGGTTTCGCCTTAACCCTTGAGGCGGGGTTACGCTTCCCTTTGCACCCCGTCATTAGCTCTTGTATTTTCTGGTGGCGCATTTCTCCATCACAGATGGCACCGAACTCCTGGCGCTATCTAGTGGCATTCTTGGGGGTGTGTCACAATGCCAACATTACTCCGACCCGGTCGCTTTTCCTGTCTTGTTTTCGCATTTCCAAGGGGTGGGGGGGTTACTATCTGTCAGCCGGATTGAGCTTCCGGGTTAGCGGGGCCCCTTCCAGCAACAAGGGATGGAAGGGGCGTTTCTTTTACATTTGTTGTGCGAGGGGCTAGACTTTCGGGCTCCGATGGGCGGCACGCACGACAATACTGCCCCGGCTCTGAACGACGACGAGTACAGGGACCTTCTGAGGCTCAAGGAGATTCTTCTGACCTCCCGAGTCATCCGAAACATAACCAAGGAGTGGCTGATCGAGGCGGGCCTTAGCCCGACGCCTCGAGGTATGCCCGTAGTGGGTAGTGTTTAGGGTTTTTTTGGAAATCATTCGAAGTATTAACTAATGTCAGTATTTTCGAGCAGAAATGGTGAATCTCAGAGTCGTGTGCGGGGAGCGGGCTCCGTCGGCTCCATCTTCACGTCCATCGGTTGAGCCGAGGGTCGACTCGAAGGAAGCACCGGTGGAGGTCGATTTCGGCCGGCCTCGGAAAAAGGTGAAGACCTTAGCCGCGAAGGTATCCGACATGGCAGCGGTTCAGTCGGGGGGAGCCGCTACCGGACGCCCGGGGAAGAGCCTTGGTCGGGGCGAGGCTGGCCCCAATAGGGAGGGAGCGGGAAAGGCGCCTCGGGAGCCCTCCATTCGCGAACTCTGCCGCCTCACAACGGGAATGCAGGACGAGCCTTACCAGACTCGGGTGATTGGCGAACTCCCGCAGGGCCAAGCCTCCGATCCGTTGGTGGCCCGCTGGGGGGGCCTGTCCCAAGGGGACTGAGTATGGACCGACGGGGACTCCGCGGCCTCGTTTGTCCGCGATGAGCTTCATCCCGACATAGCTCGGGATCTGTACACCTTGTCCTCCGAAGTTCTACTCGGCAAATCTGCCAAGTCGCTGCTATGGGTAAGCATCTCACCACCGGCTCCCTATCTGTAACTTAACGGCGTTGTTCTGACTCCTTCTCTTGTAGGGCCATCATTATGCCACGGCGTTGATGGACCACGTTCGTGACCCGGGTCGAGTCATCGACATCTTGAGCGACCGCAACGCCGGAGCTGCGTAAGCAGATCGAGGAGGTTCGCGTAGGAGCGGCTCCCGAGGCGGTCGCGACGGCCGAGCAGCGTGCCTCGGATCTAGAGGCGGAGGCGACGCGCCTCAGATCTGAGCTCAAGGCGGCCAAGGAACAGAATAAAGAGCTTCAAATGCACCGGAAGGTGACTCGGGCCGAGGTCCACTTGGCGAAGGGTGAATCGGTCACGCTGACCCAGAGGCTAGAGGAGGCACGTGCCGAAGTGCGTGGGGCTTCCGAGGCCCTTGCTGACGAGATTCGTCAGAGGCCTGAGAAGGACAAGAAGCTAATCAAGGGCTACAAAGAGTCCTCAGGCTTCCAACTTGGCCTGATCCAGACAGGGCAGGTCTCTTATGAGTATGGTTTCCGGATTGCCCTGGCCCACTTCAGAGCGCGCCACCCCAACTCCGAGGTCGCGGAAGATCCTTTCGACTCATTTCCCGAGGACTTGGGCGTTGACATGCCTGAAGAAGTCCCTTTTGATGACAGTGTCGAAGCTCCCGAGAAATAGAGTAGTCGTTTTTGTAATTTTTCCTAACGTGTTGGTCGGGTGTCAGCCGATGATGCAATGTGTCGTCTGGTCCTGTAATCGAATTTTTGCTTGAATGAAAGCTTTTTGTTCGGACTTCTCCCTTGTCTCTCTTAGCTCTATTATATGAAAAACCTTTTTAGATTTTGTACATTTCATGTCCTCAGCAGGGGGTGGCCTTGCATCGTCATGAGTCGATAAGTGCCGATCCTGATGATGTCGGTCACCCGATAAGGTCCTTCCCAATTGGGAGCGAGCTTGTCACGCGCTCGGGTCGGGTCGCTGACTTCGGCTTTGCGTAAGACAAGGTCGCCCAACTTAATCGGTCGGGGGCGCACCTTCCGGTTATAGATTCTGGCGACAGCTCTCTTGTAGGAGAGGACTTTCAAGTGCGCATCAGCACGTCGCTCCTCGAGCATGTCGAGACCGACTCAAAGTCCTTCGTTCGTTGTCCTTTCCTCGTAGTTTTTCGTCCGAGGGGTGGGAAAAACTACTTCGGGCGGTAGGACAACCTCGGTCTCGAATGCGAGGCTGTAGGGGGATTCTCCGGTCGTGGTTTTGGGGGTGGTCCGTAGGGATCATAAGATGCTTGGGAGCTCGTCCACCCAAGCCAATTGGGCCGCGGACGCTCTCCTTTTGAGCTCGTCCAGAATGGATCGATTGGTTACCTCCGCTAGTCCGTTCGTCTGGGGGTGGGCCACCGAGCTGAACCTCAACTGTATCCTGTAGCTCGCGCAGAACTCCTAGAACTATGCGCTTGCGAACTGGGACCCGTTGTCCGTGATAATGGTCTTGGGCAAGCCAAACCGAGTCACTATGTTTTTCCACACGAACTTCTCCACTTGTCGTTCTGTGATCGTTGCTAGTGGCTCGGCTTCAACCCACTTGGTGAAATAATCCACTCCCACGATGATGTATCTCCACTGTCCTGAAGCTGGCGGGAAAGGTCCGAGGAGGTCCAATCCCCACTATGCGAATGGTCACGCACAGTCAATGGGGGCAAGCAGAACCGCGGGCTGTCGGGGCATCCGAGCATGCCTCTGGCATGGGCCACACCGTTGTACGTAAGCTCTTGGCGAAGGATCTTGTACGCCAAGGTTCGCCCACCGATGTGTTCTCCATAAATTCCTTCGTGGACCTCGACTAGCACCGACCGACCTTCTTCGGGTTCCAGGCACCATAGGAGGGGGTGCAAAAACAACCTCCTATAGAGTCGTCCATTCATCTCGGAGTACCATGCCTGCGTACGGCGCAAGCGCCGAGCTGCGGCCTTGTCCGGGGGAAGGATCTCGTCCCGCTTGAAGTGTAACATCTCCTGTACCCATGTAGTCTGTGCGTCGGCCCGGGTCACAGCAGCGATTGCTATTGCGCGGAAAGGGAGCTCCTCGACCTCGGCCTGAGCTTCGGGAGCCGACTTTGACGCCAACCTAGCCAGCGCATCCGCTCGCTCATTTTTGCTCAGGACATTAGATAATGTGAAGCGAGAGAAGTCGGCGGTCAAGTTTTTTACCTTCGCCAGGTACTTTGCCATGATCGGGTCCTGAGCCTCGTATCTGCCGCTGAGTTGCTCGGCCACCAGCTGCGAGTCGGTGAGGACGTGTATGGCGTCCACCCGCATCTCAATGGCCAACTTGAGCCCTACTAGGAGTGCCTCATATTCTGCCTCGTTGTTCGTGGCTCGAAAGCCGAAGCGGAGGGAGCGCTCAAACGAACGTCCGTCAAGGGCTTCCAACACTAGCCCCGCACCCGCGCCCTTTGAGTTGGCGGATCCGTCCACGCGCAGGATCCATGTTTCTTTAACCTGCTCAGAATCCTCGTCCTCGAGTTGAGTTAGCTCTGAGATGAAGTCAGCCACCGATTTAGCTTTAATGACCGTCCTTGGTACATATCGTATGTTGAACTTGCTGAGCTCCACCGCCCATTTTAGGAGGCGACCTGCAATGTCGAACTTAGACAAAACCTGACGGAGCGGTTGGTCGGTAATTACCTCAATCGGATGGGCTTGAAAGTAGGGGCGTAGCTTTGGGCTGTTAACACGAGCGCTAGTGCGAGTCTTTCAATTGGCGGGTACCGCCCCTCGGGCCCGTTTAGGACATTGCTGATGTAGTAGACTGGTGACTGTTCACCGGAGGCTTCTTTGGTCAAGACAAAGCTAACCGCGTACTGGGAGGCGGCCAGGTAGATGCTAAGCTTCTCCCAGGAAGAGATTGAGGCAAGACGGGGAAGGGTGGCCAGGTGCTGCTTTATGCGTACGAAGGCTTCCTCGCATTCCACTGCCCATTGGAAGTTCTTCGGGTTTTTAAGGGCCCGGAAGAAGGGGAGGCATCGATCACCTAATCGGGAAAGAAATCAAGATAGGGTGGCAAGCCTCCCGTTCAATCGTTGCAAGTCCTTGATTGTCCGAGGGTTCTGCATGCTGAGGATTGCCTGGACCTTCTCCGGGTCAGCGTCAATTCCCCTTTCGTGTATGATGAATCCGAGGAATCTTCCCGAGTTGACACCAAAAGCACATTTTGTTGGGTTGAGTCACATGTCGTACCTTCGCAAAGTGGCAAACGCCTCGGCCAAGTCGGACAGGTGGGCAGTTGCCGTTCGGCTTTTCACGATCATGTCATCGACGTAGACCTCCATATTTCGCTCGATCTGCCGTGCGAAAATCTTGTTTATGGTTCTCTGATATGTGGCCCTAGCATTCTTCAGTCCGAACGGCATAACCCTATAAAAGTATACACCCTGGTCGGTGAGGAAGGCCGTGTGCTCCTGGTCCTTGGGCGCTATCCTGATCTGGTTGTAGCCGGAGAAGGCATCCATAAACGAGAGACGAGCATGCCTGACGATCGCATCGACCAACTGGTCGATCCTCGGGAGGGGGTAGCAGTTTTTCGGGCACACGATTGAGATTGGTGTAGTCAATGCACATTCTCCGGCGCCCATTAGATTTTTTTACGAGGACTACATTGGATAGCCACCGCGGGTACTTGACATCTTCTATGAAGCCTGCTGCCAAAAGTCGCTCCACCTCCTCACGAACGGCCAGTTGCCGGTCAGGGGCCTGTCGTCGGGGCTTCTGCTTCACTGGGCGAGCATCGGGCGAAATGTTCAGATGATGTTGGACGATATTCGGGTCAACGTCGGTCATGTCAACTGGCGACCAGGCAAAGACGTCGGCGTTCTCCTGCAGGAAGCTGACAAGCTGCTTCCGCTCTTGCTCGTGGAGTTCCGACCCGATCTTGACTGTCCGGTCTGGCTGACCTTCCAGTAGGGGTAAGTCGATAGTGGACTCCGTCGGCTCGGGATGTTAGGTCGGTCTCTTTGTTTCCCGGGGATCCTCCAGGGGTTGTTCAGCCCTCGCCCTTTTGTGCAACGAGACCACCGTCAAGTAGCACCGCCTGGATTCACGGGGGCTTCCCCAGACTTCCCCAACCCCAGCGTGGGTCGAGAACTTTACTGTTTGGTGGTAGGTGGAGATAACGGCCCTGAGCTTGTTGAGGGTCGGGCGACCGAGGATTGCATTGTATGCCGTGGGGAGGTCAACCACCAAGAAGGTTGCTATCACCGTCTTTGACCTTGGCGGGACTCCGAGGGTTAGGGGCAAGGTGATCGCTCCCAGCGGCGAGATCGAGTCGTCGGTGAACTCGGTGAGTGCCGAGCACATCGGCTCCAAGGCGTCTCTAGCTAGCCCAAGCTTCTGGAAAGCATCCAGATAGAGCACGTCGGCCGAGCTCCCTGTATTGATCATGATCCTTCTCACCTGGGCGTTGGCTATCCTGGCTGCTATTACAAGTGCGTCGTCGTGTTCGGGTCGCTCGGGCACCTTGGCCGGGAACGTGACTTTGGGCTCGGGTCTGTGTCTGGGTGCTTCGGCCGCGGTGACACGTGCGTATGCCTTTCGTCCGGACATACTGTTCCCTCCGGATGTTGGGCCGCCTGTTATTACGTCGATTTGCTGCTCGATTGGGCCTTCTGGGCATGGTGAAAGCTCCTTCTCTTGCCAGAGGTATCGGCCGAGGTGTCCTCTACGAATGAGCTCCTCGATCTGTCGCTTCAATTCGCGGCACTCAGTGCCATGTCCGTTTTGTCGATGGAAACGGTAATACCTCGACTGGTCCGCGAGTTCCCGTGGGCTTCTCATTGGGTTGGGAGTTCTGAGCAACCCCTTCTCCCTTATTTGGAGAAATATCTCCATTCGGGACGTGCCTAAGGCGGGAAGCGGGGGCCTCGACGCCGGCGGGTCAGGCCGGTCTAACCTGCGCCTTGATGCGGAAGACTGTTGCCCCCAGGATGGCTCCGACCTGACCCTTTTGTGCTCCTCGCGCCTCCCTGCCATCTAGGCCTCCGCCGCAACGTACTGATGAGCTCGCTGGAGCATCTCGGGTACCACGGTAGGAGGTCGCTCTACGAGGGACTAGAAGAATCTAGAGGGTCGTAGGCCTATCATAAACGCCTGCATTAACAGAGAGGGGTGAGCGTCCGGCAATCCTTGGATTTTTGTGGCAAAGCGATTTACAAAATGGGAGAGGGGCTCGTCCTCCCTTTGGTTAAGTCCGAGGAGCAGTGCGACGGATGGCTTCGGCTGTGTGTTGGCCAGAAAGTTAAGCTCAAAGTCTCTGGCGAGCTGATCAAAGGAGGTGATCGCCCCAGCCTTCAGGCTGCTATACTATGCGCGGGCTGGCCCCCTTAGAGTTGTAGGAAACACCCTACACATCAAAGCGTTTGAGGTTCCGTACAAGGCCATTTGGGCATGGAAGGCAGCTACATGGTCCGCTGGGTCGGTTGCGCCGTCATATGCATTGAGAGAGGGGAGCCGGAAGTTTGGGGGGATTGACTGATCTTGTATCTCGAGCGCGAACGGGGAACCCCGAGACACGTCCTCCCCGAGCTCTTCCTTTGACTTACAAATCTCCCTCTGTACCTTGTCGAGTCGCTAGCTAACTAAGCGCAGTTGGGCTCGTAGGGAGCATGTCGAATCTGAAGATAACGCCTCCGGCTTCGGGCGGCCACTCGGGTTTCCCATCGCTCGATCCTCGAAAGGGGCCGATCGGACCCGAGGCGATGCAGGGGGCTCCGGAGGCACCGTGTGAGCCCGAACGGGCGGCTCCTGTTGCCGCAGTGGTTGGATCATAGGGAGGTGCGCCGGATGAGAGATGAGCGAGATTATGGTCTGTACCATTCCGGTCAAAGCACGGACTTGATGAGTGAGGTCTTGAAAGGCCTCGGATGATACGGACGACGGGTCGGTCGGGGCGCCTTCGGGCGGCGACAATCCTGGGTCGTTGAATAACCGCCAATTGCGCTCTGAGGTTGCGACAGGGTGCTCAGTTCAGGGCTCATCATGCATTCCCCCGGAGTCCCGATCAGGTATGACCCCTCAACTGTGGGTTCATCTGGGTTGGTCTGCGGATCCCTTGACATTCGGGCCCTCCTTCTATCGCCAAAAATGTTAGTGCAAACACCTTTATGCCGTACGGGTCGAGGCCGGCACGGTTGGGTTCGGGTTCAAATGAGCGGAGATCGTTGAGAGCGTCCCTTGAGACTGATGGGGTAGCCGACTGCGTTGGTCCGATCGCGATGTGCTCACCGGTTTCTCCGGGAGGGGACTCCTCGCCTGGGCGCTCGGTGGGAGACGCTCCGTCTTCGTACCTGCACACTGGTCGGGTCGGGAGAGCTCGGCCTGACCCCTCCGACGATCAAGTCAGTCATTGGGCTGAGGGGGTTTTCCTTATTTTATCAAGTGTCTTTTTCTCCCTCCCCCCATTTTTGCCGAACGCAAGGGTTTTTATAGGGAAGATCACCGTCTCCTGATGTGACCGCTTGCGGGAAGCAGGGTCGTACCTTCTGATAACATCTGACGCCGGTGCTGGCATAGCATGAAAAACGTGACTTCTACGGGATGGCGACGTGCCTCGGTCGGCGTTCTGGTCTGCCTCGGCCAGGCGCTGTCAGGTCAAACCGGGGGGGCGCGACCCCCGTAGCTCCTCGGAACGCGAGACCCAGGAGACGTCACCCGGGAGCAAGTGACGTTAGTTCGTGTCCCATCATCATTATTACCTTCATCAGATCATACTTGAAGAAATTTGGTATGGATCCTCAAAGGCACTGTTAGAAATCCCAAGACTGAAAGAATCAAATATCAAATGACATATTGGATTGGATTCATAGCATAACTACACTTGTTCTAGTGTTCAGTTACAGCTCAAAGATTCATTTGTCATGTTTTGTTATCAGCTTGTTCACTTTTTTTCTCAGAATAAAACTGCTGATCACTAATTTTGTTGATCTTATAGGCTCAAATCCATAATTTGTTATACCGGCAATCTTCTTTTTTTTATTTTTTTTGTATTTTTGTGGATGAGATATTGGGGCATTAAGACTCAAAGGTGAATTCCAAATAGGCTAACAACATCATCAATAACAATGAAATGGTATTTCTCAATTACTTAGTGTCAGTTACATGTATAAGAAAATTATCTCTAATTATATCAAATATAATGAAATATCTAATTAATGGAAAATATGACAGATGCTTCAAAAATTCATAAGCCAACCCAAATTCTTTCTAATAAGCATCTTCCAGCATCAACAGTCTTATGATAGAAGGAATCATACATTACATTTAACCAAGAATCAAATGTCACATCACACTTTCTTACAATTTACACAACACGGATTAAACCGTATTATACATTTGGCAGAGCCGTTTTCTTTTTTCGGTGTATCAGAGAGGATTACTACAATCGCAATCAAAACAGAGTATTCTCTGAAAACCTACATTTGGACTTGGTCAATGAAGGAAGAAATGACAAGCAACTGCTGTGAAACATGTAAAACTGAATCTATCATGCACCTATTAGATTCCACATGCCGTCACGGATGCTTCAAAGTGGCAGAATCCAAGAAATGTAGCATCTAAGTTGAAAGTCAATGAAGTAATTGGATTCTGTCTTCTGCCAAAATGCAGAATGCCATATGACTGACCATGATACTGAAACTGCATGAGTTCCGAGATGCGTCTCTTGCCTCCGAGATAACAGTATCACAAATAAAGGTACCCAGTAATGGCCTGCCTGGATTCTAATTGGAATCATCTCATCATATTCACTCACTCGTCTGCAAACTGTTGATAAATCTGGATATAGTCTCACAAGCACAAGTAGTTAGTGTCTCTGTTGAAGATGTTGGAGTAGTACCCATTGTAGTTAAGGTGATCCCAGAAACGACAAAGACTGAAGTCAACATGCTTCGGAGACTTGAGATATAATAAGTACAAATCTTTAAGATTTCTTTCAAATATTGTTTGAATTGTGGAAACCTGCAGCATGACATGAATGAACTCAGAAACCATTTATACTTTAAAAAACAGCCCACGAGACTTTAGACTGTGTTCACCATATCATGTCAGTGTTTTTCCATGTATATGGAATGCGAAAGATTCATCTTCTGACTGGACACAACATCCAAAGTAGAGAACTAACCATTTACCGATGACTTCAAAAGAACAAGATACAACATCAATGAGAAAAATAAACTATTACCTTACACAGGTTTATGTCAGATTGCAAGTTTAATGGTCCTGGCCTGTTGGTTCCAGCATATAAATGACCTCCAGTTAGATGCAGCCCAAAGTCTAAAGCACATTGCAAAATGTTTCCTATGATAACAGCTACAGGCTTTGTGTCCTCGGATAAAAAGCATCTGAAAGGGAAAATAGTAAAGTTGCTACAGTAAGACAACTTGTTAAACAGATGCAGAGAACTCATTATTCACGGCCATGAAGAACCACTTGGAATCTGAAGTTAAAGAGCATTCAAAAATTTATTTGAGAGGTTCTGACATAACAAGGGAAAGTAGATAAGTGCCATAGAGCATTGTGGCCCCTCTTGTTTTCCTTTCCATTATTTTGTCCTCATTGATCTAAGTTGTCTTGTGATTTAACAATGAGTAATGGTTTTGAGAGCAATATCTACGAGGTTAATCCACAATTTACTTACATGTGTAAAGCTTCCGCAAGATATGACATGTGCACAGATTCTAAGTCTAGCATGTCTTTGACCTGTGCAAGCATCACCAATCAAAAGTTAAACAATAACCTTTTCAGAAAAGCAGTAACAAATTTTGTGTCGTGCAGCCTGGCACCTAACAACTTATTATAAAAGACAAAATAATACTGGAGCGCAAAGCTCCTCATGGTTGTTTTGACTTTTGATAGTATCATGTTTATAAATATTGCTGCCGATAGCTGACTGATAGGTTGAAAATTTTGAAGATGTACAAATTGAAACATTAGATTTATAATTTCTCATGAAATGATGGAAGTGAATCGACTGATGTTTCTTAGCAGAAGATGAATGGTGACATTTGCTGTGTGCATGATCACTTTCTCTCAAGACAATAAAGACGATCGAAGATCGACTTCTTCAATGTCTGGTCAGTAACATCAAAACAAAGAGCAAGTCAACGAGAAAAAAATTGGACAAGTTTATTGAACATTTATGGTATATAAAAATGTGATATCACCTATTCTTCATTTTTCCATGATCTTATATTATGAAACTTTAACTCAAAACTATTATTACATTTCCCCAAGTTAAATGTGAAAAGAGATTATTTTTTACTCCCAATGATTGATCAGATTGCAAACGAGATGCTATGAAAGGATGCTCAACAGACAACCATACAAATGATTAAGAGGTTTTAGAGTAAAATATACATCAGAACCATTCATTAAGTGGGACAGAAATGCACCAGAATAATAACTTTGCAAGAAGAAATATTTTCATGCAGTAAAAGACACCAATATACTTTGGTTGCCCACAAGATTTTGTTTCTAGCCACCAGAAAGTTTAGTAGTCCTCAAATATTCTTCACCTCTTTCATTTAGCTCCATTTTCTCGTTACTACATTCCTATATTTTACAAATTACTTCTTTTAATCTGTCATATTCTTTCTAAACCAGAATATAGTTGTTCTCTTTTACTTTGTCAGCATCCACTTTACTATATTGTCTACTTCATTTTCATTTTTCTTTCTCAATTTCTTATCAGGAGTCCCATTACAGAAGACAATTGTTGAATGCCTCAGAGAATTCTTGTCGGAAGAGTCAGCAATTACACTACAGTCACATAATAGTTAAGACTCCAGAAAAGTTGATCAAATGGTCCAAATCCACCTTATTCAGAAAGTTACTTGTGTTTAGAGGAATTAATTAACATCTTCTCTAAGATATAAAACATTCAGCTTACAACATTGACTAAAATGAACCATGTAACTTCTTCCAGCATCATTTCATAATTATTCTGACAATTGAACAGTCACAAAATCACAGCAAGTCCTAGGTAACTTGAACAGACAACATTGCAGCAATAAGGTAGTTCTACACAACTTTGAGGTTGTGGAATCAATAAAAGGAAAATATCTACACATGCAGCATAAGGATCTGCAGAAGTAACAATCCCTAAAATATGTATGGTGGAAGCCTTGTTTATTGGCAACTCCTTTTGAGGTAGAAAAGATATTGTTTCAAGTAAATAAATTATACCTGATGCTTAAGAGAATGTTGAAAACGAGACCAGGAGACATTTGACAACTGTGAATGCAGATATTGTTGAAGAGCAGACAAAAAGTGATTCATTTGTTGCCTGAAAATTTGTGAAAAAAATTGAACAACAAGCTTTTTACCAGGCTTTTGTATGTTCTTACAGTCAACAAACAATCAATTTTCAGTAGTCCTAAACATGATTCACTACAAGAAAGAAACCTGATTCTGTATAACAGCATCATGAAGCTAAATGAAAATTATGCCATCAGCAAAGGTAGAAGACTCTGTTTACAGGCCACAGTAGTATTTCAAATTCTACCATCTAATGACCTAAATAAGCATTGATCAATTCAACCAGGTTTTGTTGAAGTGACATATAATATTCTTCCACATACTTGTTGCTCTAAGGTTATGCAAAAGGTAACGGTTACTGGTGATTATTCATGGAATAATGTGCATATGGATTCCCATTGAGTTGATAACATATCATTGACGGACCAATAGGGATCTTTTACCCGTTTGAGTAAAAATCCAAATTGGAGCATAACGTCAGAAGAGAGAAGTAAGCACTTGTCTTTTACCCTTTTTGTTCCCTCTTCTTTTTCTTTGTTTAAATCAGCAAAGGTAGGTGCTGTCCATTGCTCAGTGTGGTGATACATTAGTTCTTCAAGGATAGACATGGGACTCGTACATGAAAAGGTTATCATCGATAATATTCATCGAATTTCTGATACACAATCATGTTTCTTTGACTTCCTAGTGCCTTTTGGTGGAGATTATTATTATTTCTTATTTTTTCTCATTTTCCAATTGCTCATATTACTTTTGGATTACTCTGAATTTTTGGAGTATTGGATTACTCTAAATTTTTGGAGTATGCATACTCCTCTAAAGAAACAGCACCATCTAAAGTTCATATGTGCACCAGTGCCCTACAAAATACTTGGTCAATTAAATTCCTTGATAAAAGTTGCAGGCCTACATGCAAGCATAGTATATTTTAGAAGGTACCATAGAGAAATCTGCAAAGATATCAGTCCCATCTGATCTCTACCCCAAATTTCCACTTTTGATCCGAAAACTGAATCCAAAATCTTGCATAAGAGGATTTATCTTTAATATATGATGGAAAATGTTTGAAGATATCAAGCATCAATGACATGAGATGTTGGTAATGAACCTTATATATCTGATACCAACCATCCAACCATAACATATCTCTGATTGCATTATTAAAAATTAAAATGCATCAAAGTTTTATCTATGGTGACATCAGAAATAATGTCAAATGAGAAAAATGAATGATCAGAGCTTTGTGCTCTTAGAAGCATATGAAAAATAGAGAACTAGAATGAAAAATAGCAATGGATGTGATCTCCAAATAACCTTTGTAGAAAGAGCTACAAATATGAGCATTGGAAAGCAAAGAAATAAATTAATATGAGAAAAAGGACATGGGAAAGCCATTAGCAGACATCAGTTTCCAGGTAAAAGGTCCTGTAGACAATGTGCAATCAGGCATTGATTGCAAACAATCTCATGGAATTTGCCATCTATGAGCTCAGAACATGCATTACAAAACCATAACATACAAATGTGAACTTTATAGTAACAAAAAGACATTCATCAAGTAAAAGAAAATGATGTTTAGTACCTTAATTTTATCAAGATTTGCAAGTCTGTTTTGTGAAATTTCAAATCTTGACCACGCAATACGGAACGTTGATAGGCCTGTTAGTTGAGGATTAAAATTTTCAAAAGCCAATTATAAAGTGTTTATATATTATCATATGCTAAAAAGAGCATTGCAGGGAACACAATAGCAGAATAGAAGTGGTTAAAGCATATGCATTCAACAAATAAAAAAATGTATAAGATATTTTAATTATGTATGGTTCCTTCCAAAGACGAGTCCTAGTTTTGGTGATCTTCCCTCAGTTACCACTTCCAATGAAGCTGAAAATCATCCCCACTTTTACAAATCATTAAAATAATACAACAAAACACATCCAGGACCATCAAACCAAGGTTGATGAATTGTTGATCACTTGATCTTTTATATTTACCTGCATAAGGCAAACTGGTATGTTACTGAATGTAAGCATGTTAAGCAAAGATTCACCATAGAAATTATCTTCCGAAGGTTAGAAATTCTAGGCCTTAAAACAAACACCAAAGCTCCAACGTTGCATGGATTGAGGACTACAAATGGAAATCAACTGCTAATGAATACAGTAAGAAACAATTTAAAATCTTGGACTGGAGGCTGCAAATACATTTTCATTTTCTATTACATTTTTGTTTTCAGAAAAAGCATAGACATATTGCAACAGAAGTTTTTATTGACCAATTCTCACTTCTCAGAGCAATCATAATGGTCTCTTCAACTCATTAACTGATTGTGTTAATAGGATGTTGTGCTCAAGATTAGGCCCCTTGTCTGTCTCCTAAGAGTTGGATCTTTTGTTTCCCAACCAAATTGGGCTCTAGCACCTTGACAGTCCTATTTTAGACTGAAATGTGGCTGCCAATCGTCCAAACTGAACATCCTGCTGTTGTCAATTGGGCTGAACCATCATCAAGATTATTTAATCTCAAATGACGGGTTAGACTAGACTGCTCCAGTTTTGTAACAACAGAAAGGTTATCAGGCTGAAAATACGTGGAAATCCCATCTACATCCTAGCAAATGCCACTTCACCAAGAAAATTAAAAACTATTTCTTTTAATATAGAGCTTAGGCTTTGCACATATATCATTAAGTGTGGTTTTCCAACAAAAAAAGAAAAAAAAAAAGAAAAAGCAATCAGATATGCAATTGCAACCCATACACCATTCAGTATACTATGGACCTCTAAACTCATCCATGGGAAAAGATCTTTCACTAGAGCACTTTGACTTTTATGTTATGCAATACACAGCATGAGTTGAAACAATAAACACCATACCCATCAACCAAAACATGCTTATGTTTTGCATGTACACTCTATAATCTCTCAATGCAACTCTCGTCTCTCATCATACTCTTCAAATTTTTGCTCTCCTCTGTCACAGTCACTTACTGTCTAACCATTTTTTCCACTAATCCAGCAAGCAACAAGAAAATTCCACTCATAGCAGAAACATCCAATGATGTAGGCTCCCCTCCGCCACCCTGCACTCTTCCTCTTCCCTGTTTCTTTCGTGTCCACTTTTACTCTCTGTTTTCTTTTTCTTATTCATATAGGATTACTAGAGACTAGTGATTTCCAGCAAATTATCTGGCAAAACTCAAAAGGCCAGTATATCAGCGACAATAGAATCAGAACTGGTCTATCTTGATCCAGATCAGATCAAGTTCAGCCCATATTAAAAATTACTGTTCCTGACAATTTTGCTCTAATGTCATCTAATTTTGATGATAATAAGTTTAGACTCTTCTTTGACCAGGTGAAAAGCTCAAAACTGCAGCAACTAAAAGAAGTTATTGCTTTCTTTTCTTCCCAATACTAATATGCAAGCCCAGCCTACCTATTATGAGAACTCCCATTAGAAAAATCATGGATATTATCAAATTCAATTTCATGATTGTTTTCAAAGGACGAAATATATAGGGTCTGTAAGTGAAAGGGAAATGAGTTATTAAATTAATAACTTAGTGATAATCATGACTCATGAGTATCCATGAAAAGACAAACCTAAATTTTTGTCTATAACTTAGTGATAATCATGTCTCATGAATTTCCATTAAAAAAAACAAAACAAAAGCCTATGGTACAGACTAATGTTCTATCTAAAGAATGCCTGTTTAACTGGGAAATAGCTTGTTGAAATGAGCACACAAAAAATTGCTCATAAAAGGTTACCTTTATATAGTACCAGACCTCAACTAAAGAAAAAGCGGCAAGTCTGACTTGAATGAGATAATGAAAGATCTCAGCATAAATATTCAGTGCAGCTGGTGTCACAATAATTTTGATGGGCCAGTCAACTTTGTAGCCCAACAACATAAAATCAAAGATATTGAGACCTGCCAATTGAAATTTCAAATTTTATCATAGGACAAACCAATATAAATTTGCCAGTACTGATTTTGAAGTTTACTAGAAAATCTAGGCAACAGAAGATTGATTACATACCAGCTGAAGAATTTGATACAGGCACAATGCTTTGTCCATTCATGTACACATATAACCTCTCCTTGTATTGATCAGTCTCACATGAAGATCTTTGCAATGACAACTCAAGGATCCCTTGCATCTCTGCTACTTTCTTCTCTGGTTCAGCAACAGACCATTTCTTGAAGGAAAAAACACTAATATATCTTAAAACATAAGAAAAATAGAAATTGACCTACAGGATACTATACTTATATGAATGCTTTTAGGAGAGTACCTGTTTACAAACAGAAATAATAAATGTATCTGCCCAGTCTGCCAGTTCCATAAAATGATATCGCCGCAATGCCAACAAATGTTCATGCAGATCAAAACCTTCCTCGAGCAACTTGATAGCAAAGTTGCTGACATACTTGTATCTTCAGTGGTCAAGGAACAAAGACTGAAACCTATGCTAAAACTTGGTACGGAACATCATTATATTTAAAAACCACTAGTAAAAGCTTATGCATCATGTAGCAAATATGGTGTTGCCAAAAATAAAAATAAGAAACTACAGAACGTACACAAGCTATATACACTACAAGTTTTACAACTAAATTTGGAGATGATAAATACAAAACATTTTCAGTCCTTTGAATCCAAGCCAAGGGATCAGCTATTAACCCATCAACATCTCTTAATTTCACCTCCATCCTTAAGCTTCTACTTCTTAAATTCTTGGCATGAATTTTCAATTGGACTGCAATAGTTATCATTATGGATATCCTAGTGTCCAAAAATGAATTTACCTATAATTTACATACTTTATTTCTAATCTCAAGTTCACGTTTTGTTGATTTTCTTGTAAGGAAGCATCTTCATGTATATTAACATGAAACCCCTCAGCACGAGAGAACTTTTACTGTTAATAACAAGCTTTGGAAATTCAGCGGAACTTTCTAAAGGTCAAAACAAAATTCTACAAAGAAATGAACAAGACAAAACAAACAGAAATTTTCAATTATCATCCTGTTCTAGACATAACTGTGACGACTTGCCCTGACCCAGACCACTAAACATTCATAATTGATGAAAGCATAATGAAGAACCAAAGATAAAGCAAAGTTAATTTACAATCTTAAGAAGTCATGTTGGCATAGCACTCAATTTTTTAGAGTAAAAGAAAAACTAAATGGATGTGTATATCAAGATAGCATAACATCTAAATAACTGACTTTCATGAAGGTATCACAATGTGCTAGAGAAAGAATCTCCTATGATCGAGACATTCAACTGTAAACAATAAATTTGCACTAAGAAGAATAGCAACATAAAGCTCCACATAAAAATTGGTTCATTACTAGTCATGGCGAGGAGAAAATACCACCATATTTATGTTTCATTATAGTGGAAGCAATTAAAGAATATAAAAGTGGATTCAAGGATACTGAAGCAATATCTCTTGCACTATGCATTTGTCTATAACAACATCAGGTGGCATCTCAAACTCTGCCCCTGATTCATGCCACTTGTCTTCAGCACAAGATTCAATTTCATTAGAATAATGTAATGAACCCACCCATAGTGCCCCCCCAGAAACGCTTGAAGGAAGATGCCCTGGTGTGTGGTGTGCCTCTCTTGATGTATTTGATGAACATGTGGACCTTAAATCTGGTTGCTCTTTAATACTATGTTGTACAGAGTCAGCCAAGATTCCATTACTGCCTACAGTGGCAAGATTTGAATTCCCAATCCTAGAAGCTTCAACTTCCAACCCATTATCAGGAGTGGCTAAAACATTTCCTGAGAAATTACAAGGATCAACCACCGAGGAGAAGTCAAAGTATGGGAAATGTGAACGGTGTCTCTTATTGGAGCTTCTATCTTTTAAAATGTCCATATTACTAAACCAAGAAAATCTTGTCAAAATTGGGTTGGCACTAAGATCATAGCATTCATTGGAGTTCCATGATGAAAAAATGTTGTGACACCAAGGTCCAATTCTAGCATTCATGAATTCAAATCTTCCAACCGTATCTAATTTTGAACTGAATGGAACAATAACTTTATCAAATACTGATTTTGTATTTTCCAAGGTTCCTGAGTTCTCATCAGTCATCTGAATACTTTGCAGAGCTAAGCATGGTTGCTTTGGACCTCTGTAGTTGATGATGTCATAGAAAGGAGCCTTCAGAAGTCCTACTGGCCAGAAATTGTCAGAATTGTAGTTCTCATCTGAAAGAACTGGAGTCACGATTGGTTTTTCATCTCCACAACAAAAGGAGACAGAACTACTTGTCTTTTCATTCTTATAATGATGAACAGCAGGTCCATGTTGTTTAGGCATACTATAACAAGAGGCTTGAGAGAAGCACAGCCTTCCAATTTCATTGGAGTTTGGGAATGGAATTTTAATTGTATAACAGGGCAATAAATCCGAATGCAGAAGATATTCTGGTGGCATTATATGAGTGCCTGAAGTAAGGAAACCCTCAGACTCAGTTTCCTCTTCAGAACTATAAAAAGAGTTTTCTGAATTGTGCAATGAATCCAGTTCATATGAAGACTCCTCAGATGTACAAGAAGCATCAGTAGCGTTTTGAGTTGTACATCTAAAATCAGAAAACAGCTGACATTAGACAGTATATTATGAACATCAAATGATAAATGACAATGATATCAAACCATGTATCTGATGTGTGAGTGAATGGAATATGTACTATTTGTTGAAATAAATTAGACATGAAGAATCATACATCCTGGTAGCTTCTGGTTCATCGGTTGTTGCAGAGAAGACAAAATCGGCACCAGAAAGCAAAATGATGGGGATATTAGGACTTCTTCCACTGTACAAGCTCTGGGCATTATTAAAGGGAATTACCTACAAGAAAATTACTTAAATAAATGCATATTAGAAAATAAATTTGCTTGGTGAATCAAGCAATATCTAGACAAAATAATTAATTGGTGATTCACTTACAAAATAATTATTTGGTGAATCACTTCAATAATTTTGCTTCAAAAATGTCAATATCTAGACAAAACACAGTGATTGTGCCAAAAGAAATACTAGCTTAATTCCTTAGACAATGACAGGAAACTCAAAAGCAAAACAAGTAAATTTGGAGATAATAGAACAAATTAAAGAAAGAACAACCAGCATAAAAATTCAAAATAAACAGCAGGCATGTACTTACAATAAGCATCTATCTTATCTCAAACTAGAAACATTTTTCAAAAGATCAAAGTAAAAATATATCTCAAACTTTCACTTGAGCAAAAACTGAAGTTTACTGTCACAAAAAAGAAAACAGAAATGCTCCATAAGTGGGTGGTTAAGGGTTTTCTAGAAAAAGGATGAAAGAATCCTTTTACCAAACTGAAGGATATCTTCCACAAACATCATATCCTTGTAACAGGTATTAACAGTTTTGGAGTCAAATAAACTTCCATATGATTGTTTTTCCTTTTGTGAAGTCTTTGTTCACTAATGAATTTAGAGCAGTAGTGTATTCATGTTGACAATCTCCTTCTCACTCCTTAGCATTATGCACACAAGAGGGACCTTAGTCTCTAATAATTACCTCAATGAATTCATTGCCAAAACTATAGTGAAGGTGAAACCACTCAGAAACTCTTAATATTCGGTAAGGTTTTCATGTAGAGGTCACCTTGACAAGACTGGCCAGCACAAAACTCCAATCTGCACCAAGTGTGTGGCTCTACATCACTTGCAAGCTCAAAGCCTCAGTCAATTGGCAAGAACCCATGTTGAACCATGCTTAATTCCACATAATTCACAACCCTCACTTCCACAGAAGTTCCATAAAAGGATGATTGTCTAAACTCGCATATTTATTAATTATTAGTATGAGTATACCAAATGTAGGTTAGTATTAATAAATTCAATAAGTTTATTGCATAACAGAAATGTGTAAATTTTGTCTGCCAACATACTAAAATATTCCTTATGATAGGAAGAACAAGAATTTTGCCCAAGGAAAATCACAATAATGCAAAACAAAACTGAGCAACGAACAGGTACAAATGAAGGGCAGAAGCTAAATAAATCTATGTCAGATGGTCAACAAGCTCATTGAGTTAATAGAGCATTAGACAGAGACAACAAACTGTTTGAGGAAACAACAAAGATGATTTATAATACTAGTTTTAATAGGGCAGCAAACAAAATCCACCAATAGAAATATATTCACAAGGTAAAGTTATCTTACTACACACCAGTACATCTTAAGTTTACTCGCGCTATGTTCAAGTGCCTTGCAACTTTAACTCTATAGCAATGCAATACTATCATGTCAGCATAACATGGCTAGGTGCATCTCTAACAGTAGAGATAGGCAGTGATCCAACATGAGAGCAAGGGAAGACAGTGGATCTGTTCAAGCATCAATTCATGTAAACCCTAGCAAGTATCAACGGATTTCAAGATTCATGTGCCATGCCTGAATGATACATTCTGACTTGAACAACTGCCAATTATGCCACAACTAAGCTCCTACTAATATGATGTATTTTCCATTTGCCTTCACGGAAAGGGGAAAGTTGCAAGTAGAAGGAACCTCTAAACTTCCACTGCTTTTAATAAATGGACGTGAGACAAAAGTGGTAGCCTGGTGGATGTAAGAAAATAACCACCAAACAGAAATGCCAGCATAATAGCTGACATTTCACTGGCTGATCAAAAAATTCAAAAATGAAATGTGTTGACAAAATTTCAGCACCGATTGAATACATACATGGATAAACCAATAGAGGTTTATAATGTGTCGAATAAAGTCTTTGAATAATTGAAGATCAAAAGGTTCAGATTGCCACCACCAATCACACATAATCATAATTATCTTAGCAGAACTAACAAGCAATAGATGAACCAACAAGTAATATTCAATAAACGAGCAAGTGATAAAGAAAAAACTATGAGAGAGTAAAACAACATGATTGTTCAAGGCTTTGATAACTCCTTCAATGTTGTAAAACTGCAAGCCAAACAACACAGTAATTAAATGACTATATGCCAGAAACAACATAATTATAATTAGTGTGATGATACATAAGTCTGAAAGAATGGATAGCACCTCAAATGCAAGATAATAGGTAGGTCTAACATGTGCAAATTTTGAATGCTACACAATAATAAATCTAGCTAATCTTATGCATTCTAATATTGCTCTGGAAGGAAGGAAGATATCCATGATAGTATCACTCTAATTGAGCTGATCGAGATTATAGCACACAGCTGATATATGGGGGAAAATGGCCAGAATCAGATACTAAAGATCTAACCTAAAATCAATAATTTGTCACAGGCAATATCACCACTCTTACCATGTGATTCATCCTCTCGTATCTAATGTCAGATTTTGAGAAAAACACTTGAAGCTTTTCGAGCATCATCTGGTATATATTTTGTCTCTGACAAATCAAGGCTTCAATTCTCTGCTTGCAGAATGTTAATGAGTTTGAGAGGAATGCTGAATCAGTTGACATGCCAACCCAACAAGGAAGAATTTCCTCAATATTTGCCAAATTGCAATGTGAATTAGCTCTTCTTCCAACAAAATCAAAATTAAATAAGCTCAGAAACTTGACAAGAACTTGAAGTTGTAGCCCAGCTCGGACAAGGGGACGATGAACATCTTTCAGAAAGCAAGGAACTGAGATGCCAATTTGGTCCTGGAATTTTAACCTCAAACAGAAATAAAATAAATAAATTAAGCTGAACACAAACATCAATCTTTAGGAAAAAGCTGTGTGTGTGTGTATATATATATGAATTTGCGTGTATAAATGATGTGAACACATGTCACCCAAGAAAAGATATATTATGTGAAAATCTCATGTTGTGGCTGAAAAGAAACAGAAAGAAAGTACCTTGATTTCTGTCAGAAATAACTTATCAACAGATTCACTTGCAGCATTAGATTTTGTTGACTTGTGCACAAAAAACTCTCTGTAAGGATCATCAATGCTTGCACGAAAAATCCATGATTTGATGAAGCCACAGTAGGGTTCACATGAACCAACAAAGAGATGCTTGAGAAGTGCATGATGAATAGGATCAGCATTCTTTTGAAAACAGGAAAAAGAGAAATTTGTCAGCCTTACCATGAATTTAATTTCAATTTTGAGAGTTAGCTTCAAAGGACTATGTGCGCAAAGTTTGCAAGCAAACAGTGTCATATGAATCAAATTCATATATAATATGCCATCTACTAGGGGCTTTACTTCATATTCAAGTAAAACAATGGCCAAGAATACTGTCTAGTTCGTTGTATGGCAAATATTCAGACACACTACAAAGCCAAGAGGAAGTTATCAATAGCTGAACTGCATTATAATTTATGATCCTTCTAAAAGCAACAAAATGTCACAAGAAAGCCAATTATGAAGCTCCAAGTTCCTCTGAACAGTGTAGCCACTTTATAGCTGCAAAATTATGCATATTCAGAGGCATAAAAGAGCAATTATATGGCTAGAGGGCTCCCTGCTAGTGATTTAACAGTTATGATGTCAGAGTATTTACAAGTTAAGTGATCATACACTTCCAGGTGGAGTGCATGTACAAAGCATTTTTCCAAGTTACAATAGTTGGCGTTATGCTGACAAGAAATAAGTAGAAGGGAAACGGTTCATGCATGTACTTTTACTTCTTTAAATACGGCAAGTTCAGGGATGTAGCAGATGGTGGAAAGACTAAAAACAGGTGCCCGAGGATAATGACAAACATAATTTATCACCATGGAAGCATCAGAGAGAGGATTTTGGAGAGAGGGAAGAGGTAGTCAAGATGTGGCACTGTTGAAAATTCATATCCTTCTATCAGATTCATGTAAAGATCAGTTGCATTTCTCATATTATATAAGTGCATAAGATGGATTAAATATGATACTTATGCAGACTAATAACTCTCTATTAGGGGAAAAGGAAGTGCTTAACCAAATGAACAAGACTTTTGACTGAAGAGAAAATACAAAGAATATGCACAACAAACTTTCCTAAAACCTAAACATTTAGCTATTAAACCATTAAATCAAAATCGATCGACATAATAACTTTTAGTATGCACTTGTCTGACAATAAGTTTGGCCTGTCATTCAGACTTAGAATTTCTATGTGCATGTCAAAAAAATATTCCTCTATTAAAAATTAAAAAAAAACTTAATTCAAAATGTAAAGAAAGTAACGCCTTTCCAAAGAATTTAAATAGGCATTGGCTTTGCAATACAATCAAAATGAAAGTTCATGACCAAGTCATAATGACAAGACATAGGACATATATCACAAGTCATCCTGGCCAATGTTATAATAAATGAAAAATTATATACTCTAGGCTCTTGATACAAACATCTCAAGTGAAAATAATTATACAGGCATCACAACATATTAGCAAAGGATGCTAATCAAGTAAGGAAATAAGACAAAACATATGCAGACTACACAAATAAAGTAATAGAAAAAATTGAGATTAGACAAAAGTTTTGATAGGCTTACACGTAGCTGAAGATACAAATATGAGAGTAAATCTACTCCTCTTGGGAAGTTATGAAACTCTATGTTGGTCTCAGCTGTCAAAGCCTCTCTAGATACAGCAAGATCAGCAAACCTGGGAAAACAGATGTTTCCCAGGGATTCAATTTGTGTTCTCAATTCATTGGTGTGCAGAAAAACTTCCAGAAGAGTAATTCCTGATTGAGAAATTTTTGTGTATCCACATGATCCATCAGGAATGTGAACAGATTTCTCAAACGTCATTGCTGAGCGCCTCAACTTAACAGATGCTTGCATAGTATTCAAGGCACCAAAGTATCCTTGAAGAACTTTTTTAACAGCTACAGCAAACGCTTGGTTAATCAAACTATAAGGTGGTTGCATCCAGATTTCATTCATATTAACAACTTTCCTATTTGGGGGTGATCCTAGAAGATCTTCTAAAAAATTGGTGTCTTCTAGACTAGTACTTCCCTCTCCCTTGTCTTCACTTTGTTGTACATCTCGATTTGCACACTGATAAAAGTTAACAAACTTCTGGAGTAAGCATACAACAAGACCTGAGTGGCTTATACATTTAAGAATCTTTCCCAAAGCGTTGGTGCTCAATGATCGACACCATAAAGTAGGGACTCTATGAAAAGTTCTATCAGCAGGACTTGAAGAGAATATTGCTGCGAGCTTATCAATTTCCATTATGGATGACTTTATGCCTAGCAATGCATTTACAACCAGATGAACCAAATTAGCCTCCTGCAGAGAAAATGATAAAAGAGGATAAAATTATTACACCTTTGGCAATATTGTGCACTGAAAGGTAAAGAATATAGTATATATAGGAACATCAAATTTACAATTCATAATGCAGATATATGCCAGTTATTTAGTAAACAAAACCAAAGGTCTTATATTTGTGTATCTGCAAAGACCATAGCATAGGAAACATCCCGTCCTAGAAGATGACTGAAAAATCAATCATCAGGCTATCTTTCTTTATCAAATCTGTGCAAATTTCTAAAGCATCTAATGGGTAATTGGTGAAGATAAAGAAAAAAATATATTACTCCCTTTAGCATCGTCGTATACAACCAAGCAAAATATGTGGTTTTTCATCATAGTAAAACTCAATCGTTTTTACTGCACACATTCAAGACAACCAATCAAATGTCCCTCTCTCATAGATAGACACATTTGAAAGCTTTTAGCATTATTCTGTTTTTGTTTCCCCTGAACCTTCCTCGGTGTGCCAAGGTTCCATAATCTCATCATTAGTAATCTTTCAGCTGCGCACTTCCTGCATTCTTCCATCCCAACATCAACATAATTTTGTACTTCTGTAATTGTTTCTTTTCTTCCAAAACCAAAATGCAATCAATCTTATTTTATCATTCGATTGGCAATTAACATATCCATTGTTCAACAGACCCCCATGAATAGCCCTCAAAAAGATTTCTTTTTAAAAAAATGCGCAGTCTTTATCCTAGTGTCAGGCATATTACGGAAAAAAAAGAATGGAAGAATGGCGAATAGGGAATTATAATTGCCTGAGAATTGACTCACAGAAATTAAAGAAGATTCGTATATCGGATCTTGTGATTGGCCGCAAGAATCAGCGGATCGAACTCTGCCGCTCTCGGAGGGGATCGATTCCCACGTCTTGGGAGGAACCCATGGGCCGTCCACCCTTAGGGTCTGAAGCAGCGAGGAAAAGTTCGGATCTATCTCCATAAGGTACACGGGGAGAGGCCACTCCGCAGACCTGCGTGCTTCGGGTTAGGGTTTATGATTTCTTTTCCTCCTCTCTTCTTTTCGGTGTGGCTTTCGAAAGGTGCGGGTTTTTTCCCGCTCTCCGATGATGAAACGAGGGACCTTTCGCAAATCTCAAAGCAAGCGATTACGCCGAGACGGAAACGTAGATCCAGGTCGCTCTTCGTATTCCCGCCCTCATCTCATCTCCGGTCTTTTCGTTCTTGTTCCGTTCCCAACCATCACCGGAGACGGATCTCCCGTGAAAACAGCCAGCAGGAATGCACGGAGAAAGAGAGGGGAGAGTCTACTTCATGGAGGTGAGCGGCGACTATTCGGCGTCGAACAGGTCATAGGCGGTCCCTCCCGGTGGTTCAGCACCCACGACAGTGGCGCTGCAGTCTCCGGCCGGCGGTGGGGCAGTGGCGGTGGAAGTGGAGAAGCAGCAGATGGCAAGGAGTATGTCTTGACGGCCCAAAACAGGTCAGCAGACTGCCAACTTTAACTGCACGAAATTATTATCCACCCGCGGACTTACCAGTCTTATGTCTAAACACCCGCGGCATGTCCAATCACAAGGCAGGTAGCACAAAGAAAAATACACACGAGAAAGTTTTTGTGTGTTCTTTCAAATCTAAGAGGTGAATTGATTGGAAAATACTTAAATTTGTTATAATTTTTAAGAATTTGTCAAATTCATTCGATACTCGAAATTATATTTGTTCTTTTTGCTACAAAGTTTGAGATAATCTTAATACTATCAGATCTAAGTTCCTCGATTATAATATCTTCAATATCTATGTCCTAAGATCTATTTATCTTTGCTCTTTGAGCTTTTATTGAATTTATTATATGGTCAAGACTACCAAAAAAACATGAAGATTGGTCATCGTCACAACAATTCAGAGGCTTACACATTGGCACCCAATCCAGCACTACACGAGCAACGAAGGTGTCTACATCATGAATCTTACCTCAAAGGGTTTCAGATCTTGAGATAAGAACACTGATACAGGTTTATGACAAAGTTGGCCTGTGCACTGCATTCTGGTGGCCAACACTTTCCACAGCTCAGAAGCCAAGTTTTCTTTACCATCAAGAAAATGTTGTACCAATATCAAAACCAGAGTGCATTAAGTTGGTCTAATGGAGGGGCATTATGGATGCGATGCCCTCAAAAAAGCACAAATAATGGCCATCACAAGAGAAGAAATAGTAAGATTAGGTTCAATAAGAATCTGTTGACGAAAGTGTGACAAATCCATAACGCCACAGGAGTGATTATCTAAGGTGTTGTGCAAATTACTGAGGTAGCAAAATATAGGCATAATTCTTCTTCTTTATGCCTGTCACTCTAGTGATAGAGTGGATCTCATCCGCCAGCCATCAAGTTCATATCACTTTCCTCTGGCCTTTTCTAGGTCAGGTAGATCTGCAATCAAGGAAACATGTTTCAGAAATTGCTGGTGAGCCTAAATGAACATATTAGACTAATAAAGTTCTGATACGAATTTCTGTGCCCTTGACCAAGTAGAGGAAAAGTAACACTGGCTGGTAGATTCAACATATACCAGCAAGACCTAACCAAGTTCCAAAAGCTTCGATGGAACTTATAGTTAGGCACCACGTAAAGGACCTGAAAATTTGCGTAGGCAAACCCCCTACTCTATATAATTGTCTCTGCAAATTTACAAGTCCTTGCCAGAGGCAAAACATCATTAAGAAAACGTGTATAAACTCTTACAGAGCAAGCCGCTATCATCATCACTGCTCTCATCATCCGTGCCAGTAACCTAATCAACAATGGTGAGTGAAAGCAGTTAAATACATCATAATTCATTTAGAAACAGCAAGAACAAGAGAAAAACGAAAAAGGGAAGCGGGGCGTAAATTAGCAACCATACCCCATTGTTTTCACCATCAGAGACAAGTGAGTCAGCTGTACAGAAATGGATATCAGTCAAATAAAATATTATATGGCAAAAAAAAGCACCAACTATATATTAATAACAATGCCTCTATCTGTACACTGGGCTTCTAAATAATAAGTTTCCATTATGATGTGAAGATAAGTCATAATCAAAAAACTTTCTAGTACATATACATGCAACTTCACTTTGTTTAGCCCTGGAATACATTAGCTAGGGAGAACTTGGTAATGTTTAGTTTCAGTTAAATTTGTGTATGTCTAGGCTTGGTTGATACTTTCTAAAGGTGATTTTGTACTTTTAAAGGGTCCTAATTAAACTCTTTATGAGCATTTCGATGGCAATTTTTCATAGTAAAAGTGTTCTAACAAGCCTTAAGTAGTTTTTTAATCATTCCTTATTGACTCTATTAGATAAATAAAATGGCCTAGTACATGAGACTACCAACAGTGTAGGCCATTTGGTAGTTCCAAATTCCATTATTTTTTGTGCAGCAATCTCTAGAATGTCACCCCAACATGACATATTTTGGGACAATCTAACAAATAATAATTACATTAATTTTTTTCTTCAGACAATAAATTCATGAGATAGTTACAGTATACTCTCCATAACTGGATGATGCCCATACCTGCATATGAAGGAAGCTTTGCTCATATTGACACACAGTTATGAACTCGTGTCTATGATTAAATATATATTATTAATTAGTCAACCAATTCTTCTAAGGTTTGATGCTAACTAAAAAATAAAACAACTAAAGATAGATCTGTGCATGTACAAATAAAAAATGATTGCTTTCACCATACTAGTGAGGTATAATAAGTAATAAAAAACCTTTTTCGCTCAAAACTGTTTGATTGAGTCCAAATCAACTGTCTAATACATCCACCTACAGGATCGGCAACCATGCAGCGTTCAGCATCATTCAACAAAAAACATATATTCTGTGAGAAGAAAATTTAGTTTTAGAACTATCCCAGGCCTCAAATATTTTTTATTTAATTAATTTCTTTTATAGTCGTCATTCTCAGGCATCTATTTATACAGAACTCAAGTAGTGAGGTTGGAAAGCAAAATGTACTTATCAGAGTCATGCAGCTTGCTAGATCATACAACTATAGAGGCTCAGCAAGTGCTACACATCAGAATAACAAACAATTATAATGCAAAATTTGCAATAACTCGATTAAAACTGCAAATGCAGTTGACATCTTTATTCTTTACTCTAGTTGCTTTTCCTCGATATCTATTCAGGGAAACTCAAAAAATTATACTCTGATAGGGCTTCAAATGAAGCTACATAGACCAAGGTATATCAAAGTTCAGCAAAGGGAACTTCTTAGTTCCAATAGAGGCGAGGTTGTTGTACATATTCTCGGCTTTTTGCATCCACGAAAAAAATTTCCTGAGATACAAGTATGGATAATTTTGTCGAATATCAACTGAATCCTTATATATTGAAGTCTATGTCAAGTTCTGATGTTGTTAACAGAACTCCACATACTGGTAAATATTTGATCATAGATGTTACAGATTTATACCTCTGAGGCATGATATGACATGCATCAGTCTATATGTGAGACTACGGAAATTTTTTAACCCGTACGAACAGTCCAGCCACCAAACAGTTGGAATTGAAGTAGGCAAAAAGATTAGTTTTTTACTTCTTTAGAGAAGTACTTACAAATGTCAGACTCTTCCTCATCTTCATCACACCATTTATTCCAATCAACTTTGATATATGGAGCAGGTTTTTCCTCTGACTTTAGCAGCCGCTTCCACCAACATTTCTTCTCCTTCTTGATTGAGCAAATTATGTTCCTCATCCCAATATTTATTTTACTAGCCTGATAACAAAGTTTTTAAAAAATCGATAAGAATAAAGACCAAAAAGAAGATACTACGACATCCAAAAATTAAAAAAAAGAGTTTGTTAATTCAAGAAAACTAGCAATCCAATTTTGCAATTCTGCCATAATAAGATCATAACTATTTTAATTTTTTTCCAGATTTCATGCGTCTGCATCACGATACAACAGCATTAACAAGCTACAAGGAAACAACTATCCAGTTTAACAGGCTATACAACACCCGGTTTAATCTTATATTGGAAGTAGGCAAAAATCTAGATGGACTTATAAGGACCTCATGGGTGTATTACTATTAACTTGGGATCAAGTATTTTGGGTCGATGGTCTTGAGACACGATGAAGTTAACTTGAGTTTAAATTGATAGTTATCTAACCGAGACAATCCATCTTGCAAGTTTAGTCTCACATCAGATATGGATAAAGATTTTGACTAGTTTATAAGGGTTGTGGATGTACTATTAATCTATGGCATGCATTTTGGACTAGTGGTTCAAACACGATAAGTTACAGGCCAAGTATTCATATTGAATCATGACAATTGATATCAAAACCTGACTCGAGTATGAAAGGGATACTCATGAACAGAGGAGGCCTCAGATAATGACCTTAATTACCTCTCTCTACTTCTCTTGGTTTTAGCGCTCTAAATGTCCTCTTTGGATGATTCCCCAGTAAGTGGCTTGAATTAACCAAAAACCCCACCGGACACATTCTCATCATTCTTTTGTTTTGGATAACTCATTTGAATGCAAACATATCTTAGGTGGAGCACTTCGGCTCAATTAAGAACTTTTGTTTACCCACATCAGCTCCTCAGTTTGCTTCATAATGTCTACCTCAGAAAAAAGGTCTAAATGGGTTCTTGCAATCCTAGTTACCAAGACAACCAAATCTGACCTCATCAAACACTTTTACAAACTCGAATACCCAGATTGCATCAAACTTACATAACCCAAGAACTTGAGTCTCTAGCTTTATGATCCAGTTAGCCTGTGTTCCTAAATGAGATTAGTGTGTTCACAAGCTAGATAAGCAACCAAAAAAATGTTTGGAAACAACAAATAATAATATTAAATCATAAGACAAACCCCAAGCTTCGTCCTTTTTTTTTTTTTTTCTTTCGGGTGCCAAAGAACTTATCTAACACCTACAGCTCTGTTTGATGATCCAAGGACCAACATCATCCTCCCCCAACATATATTATAAAAATATACGGATTCAAATCTTGCAATGTACTATTGCATATTGACCAGGAAGCTCATTTAGCATATACAACAGTAACAAATGTACATCTAAGCAGACTAATATTACCTAAAACACAAATTTAGTGGTTATCCAAATGACTAGCATACTTGAAACAAAAAATAAATTACCAAGCATTAGAGTAAGTGACAATCAACACGGAGTTCCATGAAAAACAAGAAACAAGAAGAGAGAGAGAAAAAGCTTGCCTCGGGAACTACAGCATCGTAGAGCTCGAGGCTGAAATCGAAGTGCTCGTCTTGAGCCCCGACGGCCGAGAACCTAAACGCCCCGTGAGGCTCGCTCTCCGCAAAAACATCTCTCGCATCCGGTAGGGAAACCGTCAGGTAGATCTTATCAGAACGCTGCGCCCACAGAACTTCCGGCTGTCGACTGAGTACCCAAAAAATCACCCACCATGACAAAACCAAACAAACCACAAAAATATCTCCTTCCTCCAAAAGAATCAGAGATTTCATCGAAGTAAACGGAAACATCGAAGCAAAAGGTCAATAATTACTGCAACGTCAAAAAACGATGAATCGCATGGCGAGAACAAAAGCACAAAATAGAAGGGTTCAAGAGGAGAGCCAGCGTTACCCCATGAGTGAGGAAGCGTCAAAGAAGCCCTTGAATTTAGAACGAAAGGGGGGGTTGGGTTTGTAGTAGAGAGGAAGACAGATGGGGGAAGTGGGCGGAGCCCGAGAGTGGCCGTCGCCGGGCGGGGAGGCGAAGGGAAGCCAAGGCGTTCTAATTATGCAGAGGAAATCGTCCTAATAAACCAAGACAATATTAGGCATATTAATAAGTAAAATAAATAAATGAATTTACATTTCTCTAAAAGTTTATTTTTTGTTTTTAATTATTTCTCTTATTTTTTGAATTCTTGTACGGATTTATTTTACTTGTTGGCATTCTTTAATTATTTCTCTTAATTAATTGTGTCTCAACCAACAAAAGACGATATTAGACCAGTCATTTTATTTTTTAGGAGTAAAATAATGATTAAAAATTATATGATAAAAAATAGGAGCATCCTATAGTATTAAAAAATAAAAAAATCTTGATAAATCATACATATTATTTTTTAAGATAAATTTAAATTATATATAATAAGCGATGAAGATGATATTCAACAATAAGATATTGTTAGTGCATTATAAAATTTATGAGATAAAATTTTAAACCATCATTATTGGTTAGTGGATCTGATATATTATCATCAAATAAATATTCCATATGTAGGAAAATTTTAATAATATTTTAAAAATTATAATTATTTTTTACTGAAATAGATAAGATAGATTATTTATGTTCCCCTTCTTTTGTAAATACATATTAGGATATATATATATATATATATATTTTTCTTTATTCACTCAATATACCCCAATACACAGTAGTTAATCACTAATTACAATTTTCTAGCAAAAGTGACTTATTTGTAGAGTTAACTATGTAGTAGCAAATGTGAGACCGTCATGTACTCGTCATACATTTGATTCAGGCAGAACCACACTAATACAGGAAAATAATAAGAACCTAATGCACGTATTTCGATGATTACTTGAAAGAAGAATCTGATGCAAATCTTAGGAAAAGATGAAGAATCTGATGCATAGATTTGGATGCCTGTTTAGCTCCTCCGTTGAGTGGTCGCGGGAGATGACAGGGAAAGGCTGACGACGACGTTTAGATCCGATCATAAAGATCGCAATATTTGATGATCGACATTTTTGTTTATTTTAGTTCATAATAGAAAATGATATCTAATTATCCGTAGATGTCCAAAGAACAGAACAGTGAACGAGAAAGTTCAAATCAACTGAAGTGTGACCCATATAACTCGACTCCCTTGCTTTCGATGGTGAGAGCATTTATTTGACATGATGTGTTCCATTTCTGGCTATATGTATTACTATTTTTGTGTATTAGTGTGCATATTGGAAGTTGAAAAACCATGCTAAAATTCAAACTCATTTTTATGAGTATTTGTTGTATACACTTGTCACGATAACCAAGCTAATATTGTGTAATAGTGTCACCTAAGAGCAAGGAGATTATATTTTTATTAAAAATATTATCATATATTGAATTTTTTCAGAGGATCATAATATTTTTCCATAAATACATCATAGTTAAATAAATAAATATTACTTTATTAATAACTTATAAATATTTATTATAATTTATTTATTCATTAAATCATAAGTTAAAAAAACTTTTGACTTAACATCGTGATGTTAACCCAAAAAAATATACAAGTGATTATACGTAGAAGAAAGTTTGTTCTCTACTAAGATTTGGTACAGTGAGAGGCTGCACTAAAAATAAAAAAATCTGAGTAGAAAGTAAAAATGAATACATAATCAATCTCCTAATAGTAGGTGAAGACAAACTTATATCGTATTCCCAACGATGGATAGAGTGGTGTCCGTTACCTTAAATCGATATAAACTAATTAAGTCTGATTTAATTCAATCAATGTTTAAGCCCAAATCCAATAACTACATAATACTAGACTAAGTTGGGCCAATCTATAAGTTGATCATGTGCGCACTGCATATGACTATGCATGCATCTCTATCAGGCTAGGTCAACCCTTGGCTCATTGACTGATTATTTACATCATGCATGATTGCCCGTATTGGGTTAGGCTAAGCTAGTTTATGAGCTAATGTCTCACCTACTAGCTTTGCAGGCCAAATCTAATTTATTGATTGGACCTAACTAGTCGATTATGGTATGGTCTACTGGTTGGGCCTAGTCTGTGACCTGGGTTGAGCCTGGTCAACTAGTTGGGTTTGATCTATTGACTGGACCTATGTCTCAAATTGTGATAGCATATATCCATTGACAATAATACATTAAAACATAACAATAGATTAAAAGATAATTGAAAGATAAATAAAATAATAATTTTAATTCAAATAAAGAAATCATGTATGACATGAATAATTTCAACATAATATAATCAAACAATAATATTCTAAATCTTAAAAGGATAAAAAATATCTAAAAATTTAGATAATATATTTTAATCTAATAATAATAAATTTAAATATTTAAAGGATCAATAAATATTTTAAAATTTCATACAATATATTTTAATCTTAGAAATAAAGGAATCAACAAAACTTTTATTTTATAAGAAAGTTAAGGATTTCTCTCGCTCGTTCCTCATGTTATTAGGCTTGGCTTAGTGACAAACGAATGAGAAAAATCCTTAAAATATGAGATGAGTCCTCAATGTAAGGGAAATTTTTTTAAAATTTTATATTTATTTAATATTCTAACAAATATGATATCATTCTATTTGAAATACTTAATATTTATTTCCTAAAGCAAGGAAATAGAAATTAATATTTTCTATATTACAATGGCTAAATAAAAAATAATTTCTAAATCCAAATTTTACCTGTAAAATTCTTTGTATTATCAATCTCATCATGGTTCTCAAATGAACACGGTGAGAGACGAAGATCAAACGTTATGCATGATTGCCGCAGTGACTGTTGCATGGAAGATGTGCGATCTCTTTTCCCATGTCACTGCTTCACCAAACATATAAGGTTACAAAGGCAATGAAAAGGCCACGGAGAACACTGGGAAGAAACAAGAAATGAAAACGAGAAACCATCACCACATATACAAGCTTGGCAGGTTTCTGGAAAAGCATTAATCTCTCATGGCTTGTTCTTACACAACAGGTGTGAGGGCCACAGAAATTACTCAGCCACTGCTGCTCCAGTCTGTGTTTATGAGGCCTGTAGTTAAATGACCTGATTCAATCTTCATGTCCTTTCTCTAGTGTTATTTCTTGCTCTATTGATGTGTCTAAGAGCAGTGCCATCCTTTTCTATTTTTCTGCTCTATGTGAAGTGGAGGTTTAGCCAAAAGCTCGCTGTGGAATCTATCACGAGAAACATGTTCTTCACTGGATAACCTTTCTTCATGCTGAAGCAAGCACAATAAGCTAGCTGGAGATATTCTGGTGATTAAATGGTAGAAAGAATTTATTACTTTCAGCATTCCACCAGTCTTTTGAAGCTTTCTCGATCTCAATCTGGCTACTAAAACCACACCGACAAACCTGTCGTTGAGGTCATTCTTTTGTATTCCCCATGTATTAAACCTCCACTGCAGCAGCCCTGCAACATCACCTCTGCCGGAGTTCAGCTACAGTGCTGTTCCTGGCTAGTAAGGTGAAAGGAATACATTTGATGAGCTGAAAGAAACAAATGGGACAGGGTGGTATGAGTTTTAGTATTTTCGTAGTCCTGCATGCAAGTCTTTACGGTGAAGAATTTAATGTATGCCACAACCAAGCCAACGTTCATATTTACAGACAGCATTCAGAATGGCCATCTCCTCATTATTCTCCCCATCACCCCCATCTCTCTCTCAGCCAAAAAAAAAAGCTCACTGTTCACCTGCTTCTCTCTCTCTCTCTCTCTCTCGTTCTATCTGAGCTCACATAAGCCAACCAACAGAAGAAAGCCAAAAAGCCCTTCATGCAACGCATTTACTCTCTCTCTCTCTCGCGGGCTGGAATCTTCCCTGACTTGTTGTTGTAAATTACATCGGTACCCCTGCGATAATGGACACGTTACACGTGCTCACGCGACCGTTGAGCCGCAGTGGCAGAACCGTAATACCAGGGAACGAACAGGGGATCTTAATTGGATGGGATCTGGGATCACTTTTCGTTTGGATCCCACGGCCTGACACAACTTGTCGGCTGCTCCGCACTCCGAGATGTCTCCACGTGGATGCTATACTAATCTGACGTGTATTTCCCGTGCCGTGGCACTCTTCCGTGCTCTTTTAAAGCTCCGCGTGTTCTCGCCTCTCCACTCGCTCGCACGGAAACGGTCGGATTCCGTCGAAAAGCTCTCTCGCTCGCTGTCGCTCTCTGCTTGTTTCCGTTGGAGAAGAAGGCGTCGGAATCTCAAAGGAAAGCTGAGATTTTTGGAGAAGAAGAAGCGTGATACCGAGGCGGTTGATATCGGAGGTGGTGGTGAGGTTGGTGCTGGAGGAGCATGGCGGAGGGAGGGAACCGGAGACTGGTGGTGGAGGTGTGCAATGCGCGGAACCTGATGCCCAAGGACGGGCAAGGGACGGCCAGCGCCTACGTGATGGTGGACTTCGACGGGCAGCGGCGGCGGACCAAGACGCGGCTCCGGGACCTCAACCCCCAATGGGACGAGAAGCTCGAGTTCCTAGTGCACGACCCCGAGTCAATGGCCGCCGAGACCCTGGAGCTCAACGTCTACAACGACAAGAAGACCGGCAAGCGGAACACCTTCCTCGGGAAGGTCAAGATCTCCGGCACCAGCTTCGCCAAGGCCGGCTCTGAGGCCCTCATCTACTACCCCTTGGAGAAGAGGAGCGTCTTCTCCCAGGTGAAGGGTGAGCTCGGCCTCCGCGTGAGTTACATTGACGAGGCTCCTCCCCCGGTCGCCGATGAGGCTCCGGCTACCGAGGCCAAGCCAGAGGCTCCGCCGGTTGCCGAGGACAAGAAACCAGCGGCGGAAGAGGAGAAGAAGCCCGAGGAAGCAAAGAAAACGGATGAGGCAAAGAAGCCAGAGGAGACCAAAACAGACGAGAAGGCCGCCCCTGCTTCCAAGGAGGAGAAGAAGAAACAACCCGAAAAGACAAAGCCCACGGGGGCCTCTCCGGCCAGCACCGACGCCGGTAAACCCAAGGAGGACAAGCAGAAGGCACCACCTTTGCCAGCGCCGACGCCGCCGGCCACCCCGGCCAAGGACTCGCACCCATCGGGCCTCAGCGATCTCGAAATCCGCCCTTTCGTCCGCGAGCGCCCCTCCAGCTCGTACGACCTCGTGGACCGCGTGGCCTACCTCTTCGTCCGCGTCCTGAAGGCGAAGCATGGCGGCGCGGAAGACCGGCCCGTCTATGCGCAGGTGGTCATCGGCAGCCACAGCGTGCGCACCCGGATCGTCAGGTCAGCGGACTGGGACCAGGTCTTCGCCTTCCACAAGGAGAACCTCAACTCCACGGCCCTTCAGGTGTTCGTGCACGAGGAGAAGAAGGACGGAGACAAGCCCGCCGAAGACGTGAGCCTCGGCTCCGTCTGTTTTGATCTCCAGGAAATCCCGAAGCGGTCGCCGCCGGACTCCCCCCTGGCGCCCCAATGGTATACCCTCGAGGCCTCCACGCCGGAACCAACGGCGGCACCGGGGAATGACGTCATGCTCGCCGTGTGGGTCGGGACGCAGGTCGACGAGGCGTTCCAGGAGGCGTGGCAATCGGATTCCGGCGGCCTCAACGTGCACACCCGCTCTAAGGCCTACCTCTCTCCCAAACTGTGGTACCTCCGGCTAACGGTGATCCAGACGCAGGACCTCCACCTCCCTCCCGCCCCCGACACCAAGCGATCGGGTGGCGCTGCGGGACCTGAGATCCTCGTCAAGGGCCAGCTCTGCGGGCAGGTCTTCAGGACCGGCCGTGCCCCACTCGTCACCAGCTCCAGCTCGGCCAACCCGACCTGGAACGAGGACCTCGTCTTCGTCGCCGCCGAGCCGTTCGAGCCCTTCCTGACCGTCGTCCTAGAGGATGCAACTGCCGGCCAGCCGGTTGGCCACGCCAAGGTCCCGCTCTCCTCCATCCACCGCCGACTGGACGACCGCGCGGAACCGCCGGCCCGGTGGCTCAATCTTGCCGGCGATGACGAGGGCCGCCCGTACGTCGGCCGGCTTCACGTTCGCGTCTGCCTGGAGGGCGGCTACCACGTACTGGACGAAGCCGCACACGTGGCCAGCGACGTCCGCGCCGCCTCCAAGCAGCTCTCCAAGCCCCCCGTCGGCCTGCTCGAGGTGGGCGTCCGCGGGGCCACCAACCTGGTTCCCATGAAGCCGGCGATGCAGGGCGGCGCAAGCGGGTCCACCGACGCCTACGTGGTGCTCAAATACGGGCCCAAGTGGGCGCGCACACGGACCATCCTCGACCAGTTCAATCCGCGGTGGAACGAGCAGTACGCGTGGGACGTGTTCGACCCCTGCACCGTCCTTACCATCGGCGTCTTCGACAACTCCCGCTTCCGGCCGGCCGAGGCGGGCGGGAGCGGCAGCAGTAAACCGCCGGTCAAGGATGCCCGCATCGGGAAGGTCCGCATCCGGCTCTCGACCCTGGATACGAACCGAGTCTACGTGAACTCCTATGCGCTGACCGCGGTCCAGCCGGCCGGGGCGAAGAAGATGGGCGAGATCGAGCTGGCGATCCGATTCAGCTGTCCGTCGTGGCTCAGCCTGCTGCAGACGTACGGCAGCCCGATGCTCCCGCGCATGCACTACGTCCGCCCGCTGGCCCCGGCGCAGCAGGACGCGCTGCGGCACACCGCGATGCGCCTCGTCGCCGCCCGGCTCTCCCGCTCCGAGCCCCCGCTCGGCCCCGAGGTGGTGCACCACATGCTCGACACAGACGCCCACACGTGGAGCGTGCGCCGGAGCCGGACCAACTGGGCGCGCGTGGTGGGCGGGCTCACTCGAGCGGCCGCGGCGGCGCGGTGGGTCCACGGGGTTCGCACCTGGTCGCACCCTCCGACCACGGCGCTGGTTCACGTGCTGCTGGCCGCCGCGTTGCTCTGCCCGCAGGTCATCCTCCCCACGGCGGCGCTCTACCTCTTCCTGGTGCTGGTGTGGCGGTACCGCGCCCGTCCGCGGGGGCCCGCCGGGATGGACCCCCGGCTGTCGCAGGTGGACGCGGTGGGGCCGGACGAGCTGGACGAGGAGTTCGACGTGTTCCCATCGTCGCGGCCGTCGGACTTGGTCCGGCTGCGGTACGACAGGCTGCGGGCGCTGGCGGGGCGGGCGCAGACGCTGCTGGGGGACGTGGCCGCACAAGGGGAGCGGGTGGAGGCCCTCCTCGGGTGGCGCGACCCGCGCGCCACCGGCATCTTCGCCGCCTTCTGCGTACTGTCGTCGATCGTGCTGTACGCGGTGCCGTTCCGGGTGCTCCTACTGTTCGCCAGCTTCTACTACCTGCGCCACCCGAGGTTCCGCGGGGACATGCCGTCGGCCGGGTTCAACTTCTTCCGGCGCCTGCCGCCACTGTCGGACCGGATCCTCTAGAAGATCCGACAAGAAACGGATCCGGATCCATAGTTCCCACCCCCTATGATATATGCTTGTGATTATTTTATTTATTTTACCTCTCCATCTTCTAATGCGAGTATTAGATTAAATAAACCCATATGCTATATTTTATATTCCTTAGCAAGAAAGATGAGATGAATGTTTGGTACCGCTATTGACCGTTGAGGTGTAAAATGATGGAAATTATTATTATTACTATATTATTTGAATTTGTTGACCGTTGGTTGTTACATGGTGCATTGAATGAGCGCGCATGGGAATTCACAGCCATGTCGAGACATGATGGGGTTTAGTGGGGGGGATGATGTGAAGTCGTTTGCTTAAAGATGACATCCCCATACCGATTAGGAATTCAAGGCAAATCAAGTTGGCATGTCTTCTTACTCTTCTGTTCTACCAAAATCTAATACATACATTAAAACAAACAGTAAGCAAACCATCTTCTTTCTTCTACCTTTCTACCACACTGCAGAAAAGAGCAGCATGAGACCTCCTCATGTGCCTTCTGAGCTCTGCAGGCAGAGAGCAGCAAGCAGATCATTAATTAGAACATGAAACAGCCATATGCTCGCTGTCTGCTACTTTCAAGAAAGGTCAGTTCTGCCAGATGATGGCTCATTTAAGAGTATCATCCATTCTGCACAAGGTTTTCTCAGTCTTGTATTTTGATCTCAAAAGAAACTATACATACTTCTTCTTCTTCTTTGCCATCCAATTGTGTGAATCAAGTGTCCAGCAATCTTAGCCAAAAAAGAATTTTGCTGCATTGAGAAGAAGCCATAGGTGGAATTTTAGCATCCATTTCCATCTCCAGATCCACAACAGACCAAGATTCCTGACATGATAAGTTAATTAACACAGTTTGGTGTGATTCCTTTACTTTATGCTTTAAATCTGAGATCCTTCTTTGATTAAGCTTATGCACCAAATCTTTGTTCCTCATTCTGGGTTGTCAAGTGCTGATGATATTGGGCTGGCCTCCTAGAGAAAATAATTAATCGGATTAGGCTAATTCAAGTTGATTTATTTTGTTCGAGTAGCTTAAACAATGCGAGTCGATTAGCACCGATTAGCACTAATAAGCGAGGAAAGATGAAGGAAGACCTGAGATGATACTATTCTGACTTTCTCTTCCTGCTTATGTTTCTCCTGTGAATATTAGAAAGAAATGCCTAAAAGTTCAAAATCTCAGAGGAAATATATGAAAAGAAAGTGATCAAGGCTGATCCTCAAGTCCAAGTCAAGATTTTCCAGCAACAGTGTGTTTCTTGAGGTTCATATATCTGTAAAACTATGTCTTTCATATTCATCATTCAATGGTGAAGATTGTGAGCATGTAGTTCAGTGTTGACTGGAAAAGAAGCTCTTGTTATCTCATCATTCGTTTGGTGTTGACTGGAAAAGAAGCTTTTGGATAAGATAAGTTTTGTTTTCTCTGTAGATCATGTTGACCACTGGAGCTCTCTGTATTTGACAGCCTAGAAAAGTTGATCTGAGATAGGAGCCATGACATTTCAGTAACTAAAACTGTATATATTTGAACTACTTTCAAAAACAATGACAAAAATTCAATTCATTATCTCCAATTTGAGTTGAGAATTTCACATTCTAGCTAAAAAGATATTATTGCCCTGATTACTTCAAACAAAGGTGTGTAATGATCAGGTCAGACAGCTCAGAGAACTACTATGAATTAAGGTAGATCTGATTCTTGTGCATGATCATAATTTTTGAAGGTCTTTCTACATGCAAAGATCTGGTGGAGAGTTCTATCTTTGGTCTTTCTATTTGCAAAGATCCAGTCAAGTCTCATAGCATAGTTGATATGTAATTGCAGGAAAATTGGAGAGTATAATTGGACATTGTTGTGCTCTTGTTTGGAGCAGATCAAGTAGTCAACACTGGGCAAAGGAGATGTCAACATTCTGAAACAATCAAACTGTAAGTCAGATAATATTAAAGCTGCAGCCATTCAGACAAAAAAGGGGGAAAAAACCAAAACAAAAACTTATTCTGAATCTAGAATCAGGGTGAAGATGGCCAATTAGAATTTGAGTTGTGTGGAAGAAACACAAAATAAAAGGTCTGCTTGATGAGCACAAACCTGCAATGGTCTGAAGGTCCACATGGATATTAATCATTAGGAACAACGAGACTTCAGATATTGTACAATAGGAGCTTTCTTCTTGTTCTCCATTGTCAGAGCGTTCTTCTTTTAGAATCCACTCTCTCAATTGCCATTTGACTTCCTTTCACAGTGAATCAGAACCAGTTCCTGAGGAGAAAACGAAGGTCTCTGTGGGCCTGGAGAAGCTAAAATCAGCAACCATTTGAGCATTCATGTGAAAGATGGATCGTGTATATGTTGATGCAACTTGGAAGTACCAATTTCACTAGTTATCACCAACAAGAACAAGCCCCAGCTCTAAACTGATGAAATCATTCTGCATCTCTGACAATGCTCTCGAATTCCCCTTTCCATGTTCTCCAATAACACAAGCACAAAAGAACTCGGGAGATGGGAGAACACTGAATTCATCATACAAGGAAAACATCTAATCTGAATGAGTATATACAACTGATGAGCATCAAATAAAGATTCATTCTCTCAAACTCTATTTCGGTTTTCATATTCTCTGAAGATGCATGTATGTAGAAAAGAACTCGTGGCATAGGAAAACACCATCAAAGTTTCATCAAATCCACCATGAGAAGATATCTTACTTAGTTCACGAGCCTACAAAACAAATGTCGATGCAGATGATTGGCTTCCTCCATATATGAAGTCACGGACAAGACTTCCCTACTACTCGTTCGACTTAATCTCATGATCAATCCTAAGTCAGCACTGTTATTTCTAATCTGGACAACCGATGGGCAGTATTAAATCATTTCCATCTTATAACAGACCGAATCTATGAACGGTCTCACTGTTCCTCACAGTTTTCTTGGCTTGAAGCAGCAGTATGGGAGCTAAACAACGGTCTGTAAATTTCAGAAAAAATTGTGCGATGTGGACATCGATGTAACACTAAATTGGCACTTTTGTGAGATACAGTGGTGCATGATGCCGACCTTCCGCCGATCCTTGTACCACATAATTGTCGTGTTGTGGCAACAGTGGCAATAAGTCATTTATGGAACTGCTGTGTTCATCATGTGTTGTAGCTCTCTCTCTTATTTGTTTCTCCTGAACATTGAAGGGTTTGAGGTGTAGGCAATTTCCTGGAAACATCGCATATCTGTTCTGTCCAAATAAAACACAACGTTTTAACAATCGAGAGGGGAGGCAACAAGTGGCTCTCACGTGTAACATGACTCCATTCACCCTCGCACTCTTCCTGCCATCAGCAGCACAGCCCCAGAACAAGCCACAGCACTACCCACGAATGGCCGAGCTGAGCACATTGCAGATCCGTGTAGCTGCTTCTCGATGGCTAACAAGTGCTCGGCCATGGACTCATCTGCAAGTTGTACTCTGAACCTGGCGACACAATCGATCCTCTCGTTCTTCACGTAGTGTTATAATAATTCTGTACCTTGCACCGTAATGCTTTTGCTGCGCAAAGAACTCAGGGCTATAAAGCTTCAAGAATCCGAAGCTTTTCATGCACCTCGGGTGATGCCTTGGAGGTAAACAAAGAAGATCCTTTCTTCCTCTTACCTCCTCCAATGATCTTTCGACTCACCTGAGGATATAAAAGCCTTTCTCCTCATCTTTTGGAAACAAGGAAGCGTGTCCTGATGGCATTTGTGCTCTCAGATAACTTGAAGGCCTTCGTCAACACTTCCTTCCTCCTCCTCTTGTGCTTCTTCTTGACATCCCATATCCGTTCTCCGACCACCTCCTTCCATGTCACGAGCACTCAGACCGCCAAGCCACCTGGCTGCGCCGGGCTTCACAAGATAAAAGACCATCATTCCAAGTGCCTCTACATCAAGAGCCATCACCCCTGCTTGTCTCAGGGCTATGTCAACTACCTCCAGCTTTACTACTGCCTTTGCGGCAGTCACCCTCCGTTCGGGTATGTGCTGCTGGCTCTGTGGCTTCTGATTCTGTTCTACTTGCTGGGCAACACGGCCTCGCAGTACTTCTGCTCCTCGGTGGAGAACCTGTCGAGGGTGCTTAACCTGTCTCCGGCCATTGCCGGCGTGACGCTCTTGTCGCTGGGGAACGGCTCGCCTGATGTGCTTGCCAGCATTGTCTCGTTCCGCTCGGGCTCCGGCGAGGTGGGGCTCAGCAGCGTCCTGGGTGGCGCCTTCTTCGTGTCATGCGTCGTCGTCGGCATCATCAACCTCTCCGCAGGCTCGTCCCCCCGCGCGGCGGTGGTGCGCATCGATCGCTCGAGCTTCATCCGCGACGTGTGCTTCTTCGTCGTCGTGCTGTCGTCTCTCTTCGCCATCCTGCTTGTTGGCAGGATCAACATCTGGGGTGCAATGGCCTTCACGTCCCTGTACTTCGTCTACGTCTCCATCGTGTCAGTGACGCACTTCTGCGGCGAGAAGTACGAAGACCTCGCCATGCCCATCCTGGAGAAGGAGGAGCTCAACGATCCGGTGACCGCGGCGAAGGAGGCGTGGCCCGAGGGAGAAGAAGAGGAGCCACAGGACTCGGCAAGCTCCCTGATGCTCAACTCCACGGCGTCGCAATACCTCAAGTGCTTCCTCTACCTCATGGACATGCCTCTCTACCTTCCAAGGAGGCTAACCATACCAGATGTATCAGAGGAGAGGTGGTCGAGGACGTACGCAGTGACTTCAGCCACACTGGCGCCCATCTTCGTGGCAGCACTGTGGAACTCCAAGAGAGGCTCCAAAGAGAGCTTCACCATCTATCTCTATGGAGGCTTGGTGGGCATAGTTCTGGGGCTCATTGCACTGCACACCACCATGAAGGAGAGCCCTCCAAAGAAGTTCTTGTTCCCTTGGTTGGCAGGGGGGTTCCTGATGAGTGTTCTCTGGACTTACATCATTGCCGAGGAGTTGGTAGGACTGTTGGTGTCCCTGGGTTTCATCTTCGGAGTGAGTCCTGCAATCTTGGGGCTGACGGTGCTGGCATGGGGGAACTCCATTGGAGACCTGATAGCCAATGTGGCAATGGCGACGAGTGGGGGTCAGGACGGGGCCCAGATTGCGATGTCAGGGTGCTACGCGGGGCCCATCTTCAACACACTGGCAGGCCTAGGGCTATCCCTGGTGGTGTCAGCTTGGGCGGTGCACCCAGATTCGTTTGTGATCCCAGTGGGCAGTGCGCTGTTCGAGATCCTGGGGTTCATGATTGGGGGCTTGCTGTGGGCTCTGGTGATGCTGCCAAGGAAGGGGATGAAGCTGGATAAGGTGGTGGGAGTTGGCCTCTTGGTCATCTATTTCTGTTTTTTGTCTCTCAGGCTCTCCCAAAGCCTTGTGCTGGTGCAAGTAGATTAAGCAGGCAATCGGCTCTCCGGGTGTTCTTCTATGTACTTGACTTGATGTAGGAGATGTTAGACTTTTGGTTTTGATCACCTGAACAGTTTGTACTCTCTCTCTCTCTCTCTCTCTCTCTCTCTCTCTCTCTCTCTCTCTCTCTCTGCGTGGTAGAAGAAATCAATCACATAAGATCACAATGCATCACTTAAAATGTAAAGATCCTAGTAGAGTTAAAGTAGCACTTCTGTTGCTTATTTGCTACATGATAAGATATATTTTGGATTCAGGCAACGTTACGATTGATGTCACGCCACGACACAGCCCAGTCAGCAAAAGAAGCACTCCATGCACCAAGCCAGAGATCATGCCAAAATCTTGCCCAGTATGTCCCGTCCCGGTAAGCCCAGGACGGCGTCGCATGGCGTCGTTCCACGCGTTCCAAGACGATAGCCGTACAAAGGTACCCCACCATACCTTTCGGGGATTGGCCGTCACGCCAAGCCTGCATACGGTCGACCCTCGTACAGTAGTATAAAAGCCCATGGCTGGCATCTGGCCAGGGGGAGGCAAAAAAAAAGGAGAACACCCCATACTGACTGACTGGTCAAGGGGCCACAGTCGGCAACGACCGACGAGGGCCTTTTGTGCAAGAAAGCGGGCGCTCCCCGAGGATCGAGAGACGTTCCAACCAAAAACCGCCAACCTGTGTCCTGACCGGGCGACGCCAAGTGACACCCCGCTAGGGACGCTTTCATCTCAAGGGCGTGACCAACCTCGATACCCATCTCAGCCGGCCGAAGACTCTCGACATCGATCCATGGACTAAGCCGTGCTAACTCAGCGGCCACGGCGCATATGTTCACCAACATTTTTGATGCTAGAAGGAGGGCCATGTCGCAGGAGCATCCCGCAGGAGCTCTCCCAGAAGGGAACCACCGACCGGTCACCCCTCTGTCGGTCCCGGAGATCAGCCTCTCCCCACCCTTAGAGACGGGGGGATCCTGGCCTCGATGACGCTACTAGCACCCGTTCAACGACCCGGGGTTGTCGCCCCCTAGACTTGTCATAGAACCCTCGGCCGTGTCACCCGAGGCATTCTTAGGCCTAACCAAACAAGTACAAGCGATGGTGGGGATGATGCAGACGCTCATCCCACTCATTCCCGAGATCATGCAGCTAATAGCTCCCTCGACCGACTCGACCTGGCAAAGGCCAAGTAGGGAGCAGGTCAAGACGGTAGAAGCCCAAGAGCAGACAATGGGCCCGAGAGGTCTGCCCGAGCAGAACACACCCGCACCCTGTCGAATCACACCACCCCGCTCTGAGCCCGACACCATATCATCCAACTCGGTGGATGATTCGCTCAAGATCCAGTTGTCCCGAGTCAACCAACGCCTGAACAAGTTCCAGCGTGAGTTCTAGAAGTCGCGGAGCGAGTCGAGCAAAGGCAGCTCGGGCGGATCCCCCTTTGCTCAGGAAGTATAGGACAAGCCTGTACCCCTTAACTTCAGACTGTCGACATTGGAGATGTACGACGGCGGCTCCGATCCCACAGAGCACGTTGTCGCGTTTCGGGCTTAGATGGCCCTCTATGGCACCTCCGATGCGTTGATGCATTGGGCATTCCCGACTACCTTTAGGGGACCGGCGCGAGCATGGTTCAGCCGGCTACGCCTATCCTCGATCTCGTCTTTCGATCAGTTCGCCAGGGAGTTCGAGCAGAATTTCCTCGCTAGCGTGCGACCCCGGCCTTCCATGGCCACCTTGCTCGCATTGTCATAGTGCGAAGATGAGTCGCTCGCTTAATTTGTGGCACGTTTCGCCTATGAAATCCGGGGATTCCCGGATGCTCATCCTTCTTTGATTATACAGGCGTTCCTAATGGGTTTGAAGCCTTCAAGGTTCTTCTGGTCGTTGATCGAGAAGCCGCCAGCAGCCATCCCCGAGATGCTCTAGCGCGCTAACCAGTACATCGCTGCCGAAGCTTTGGTGGTGGGAAAGCGCATGGATGGGAAGAGGCCAATGGCCGAACAATCTCAAGGGACGACCTCAGTAGCTCTGGCGTAGCCCCATCGGAGGCTCGACAGACAAGAGCCGCTGCTCCCGAGGCCCCCACCTCTCCCTCTGAATACATCTCGTACCGAGATCTTCCTCCAAATTAGGGAGAAGGGCCTCTTACGACAGCCCAACCCCATGAAAGCTACTCATAAAGATCGGTCCAAATATTGCAGGTTTCACCTGGACTACGGCCATCACACAGAAGACTGCCACGACCTCCAGAATCAAATCGAGGACCTGATCCGAAGAGGTCATCTAGGGTACTATCTCAAGGAACCCTAGTAAGCAACTCCATGCCCTAGGGGGCCCATCGAAAGGCAGATCGACATCATCTCCGGAGGACCAACAACCGGCGGTAGTAGCTCGACGGCGAGGAAGGCATATGCCCAGAGCTCGGTCGAGAAGCATCCTCGACCGGAGCTCGAGCCTGAAATCACTTTCGGAGCCGAAGAGGTCGAGCGCTCCCATCACGATGATGCTTTGGTGATCTCCATTCGGATCGCCAACGCTCGGGTTAAGAGAGTGATGGTCGACACCGGGAGCTCTGCCAACGTCCTGTACCTCGATGCCTTTAGGAAGCTCGGTCTGACCAAGGACGACCTTATCCCCATGGCGTCAGCACTCACTAGATTCATAGGGTATTCCATTTCCCGCTCGGGACCACCGTCCTCCTTGTCACCATCGGGGAAGAGCCGAGGGCAAAAACGATAATGACTACCTTCATGGTAGTCGATCTACCCTCGGTCTACAACGTCATTCTCGGCCGATCGACGCTCAACAAGTTAAAGGTGGTGGTGTCCACCTACCATCGGGCCATCAAGTTTCTAACTGCGACAGGGATCGGGGAATCCCGAAGTGATCCGGGAGAGTCAAGGTGATGCTATCTTATAGCGGTTACTCTCCTGAAGAAGTCATGCCCCCGTCAAGTCCCCAACCCCCGCGAGGGGCCCATAACACCAATGCAACTGGAGCCCCCCGAGCAACTCACCAAGATACACCTGAAAAGGAATCGGCCCGATCTGACCGTGAGAGTCAGGACGACACTCCCCGAAGTAGATCAGCTCCAGCTCATCGAGTTCCTAAGGGAAAATGCTGATGTGTTTGCATGGTCCCCCGAGGAGATGCCCAGAATAAACCCAAAGGTGACCCAACACCAGCTTAACGTCGACCCTGAGGCTAGGCCAATGAAGCAAAGGCCAAGGAAGTTCGCTCCCGACCATCAGAAGGCGATCAGCGATGAGGTCGACCACCTTAAAAAGGCAAGATTCATTACTGAGGTGAAATACCCTCGATGGTTGTCGAATGTAGCCCTCGTTAAGAAACCCAATGGAAGCTGGAGGATGTGCATTGATTACACCGAATTCAACCGAGCATGCCCCAAAGACTGCTATCCACTTCCCAGGATAGACTAATTAGTCGACGCCACCGCAGGCTATGAACTTTTTACGTTTATGGATGCATTCTCGGGCTACAACCAAATCCAGATGGCACCTTAAGATTAAGAGAACACCGCCTTCATCCCCGACAAAGGAGTGTATTGCTACAATATAATGCCCTTCGGTCTGAAGAACATTGGGGCGACTTATCAAAGAATGGTCGATGAGCTATTTAAGCACCAACTCGGGAGAAACATGGAAGTATATGTGGACGACATGATTGTAAAAAGCAAGACCGTAAGCACACACCTGACCGACCTGGCGGAGACATTCCAAATGCTCAGGCGGTTCAACATGCGCCTGAATCCCACAAAGTGCGTCTTTGGGGTTAGCTTGGGGAAGTTCCTCGGTTTCGTCATCCACCAGAGAGGGATAGATGCCAACCCGGAGAAGGTTCGGACTATAACCGAGATACATCCCCCCCGCTCGATCAAAGAGGTGCAGTGCCTCACCGGAAAGCTGGCGGCACTCAGCAGGTTCATGTCACGATCTAGCGAAAAGTGTCTCCCCTTCTTCTGGGCTCTATGGCAAGCCAACAACTTCGTGTGGACCCCAGAATGCGAAGAAGCCTTCGAAGGGAGGCGTGCCTCACTCGCTTACCCCGACTCGCCTCGCCCGAGTCGGGCGAAACTCTCACTCTCTACCTAGCGGCCTCAGCACTAGCGGTCAGCTCAGTGTTAGTTCGTGAAACAACATAAGCACAACAATCTGTCTATCATGTCAGCCACGTCCTCGTTGGGCCCGAGGTGCGGTATTCCCCGGTCAAGAAGCGAACCCTCGCACTGATGAAGATGGCCCGAAACTGTGACCGTATTTCCAAGCTCACACAATCAAAGTGATTACCGACTAGCCATTGCGACAAATCCTTTCCAAATTCAATGCCTCGGGTCGAATGCTGCGGTGGTCAATCGAGCTCAGCGAACTCGACATTCAGTACTCCCCTAGAACGGCAATCAAATCTCAGGTACTGGCTAACTTCATGTCCGAGCTAACTCCTGAAGACCATGCTATTGAACAGGAAAATGATGAGAGCACATGGACCCTACATATGGACGACTCGGCCACTACCAAGGCAGCCAGGGTCAGACTTATCCTCAGAAGCCCATCTGGAGAAACACACGAGAAATCGCTCTGATTACAATTCCGAGCCACCAACAATGAGGCCGAGTATGAGGCGCTACTTCACGGCTTACACCTTGCCATGGAGATGCATGTCCACAACCTCGAAGTCTTCAGCGACTCCCAGCTGGTGACGGGACACGTCAATGGGAGCTACGAAGCCCAGGACCCAACAATGGCATCATATCTGACAAAAGTGAAGCGGCTCACTCACCACTTCAACCACCTCTCCGTCACTAGAGTACCTCGGGCGCAGAACACGCGGGCCGATGCGTTGGCTAGATTGACTTTCACTCGTGACCTGATAGCAACCCCGACAACTGAATCCGTAACGGCACCGACGATACCAGTTCATGAGGACACCGAAACATAGATCTTGCCAAACTGGATGGAAGAGATCCTCTGCTTCAAGAAGGACGGGACGAAGCCCCATGACCCGACGGCCGTAAGACGACTGAGGCGAACCCAAGCCTGGTACTACGTTGTCGGTGGAAAGCTATACTGTAGGGCCTTCTCTCAACCTCTTTTGCGTTGTCTCGCACCATCAGAGGTAGAGACGGTCCTGGCCGAACTCCACGAGGGGATTTGTGGGGCGCACATCGGGGGACAAACCTTGGCCTTCAAGACTCTCAGACAAGGGTACTACTGGCCGACCATGCGCTGGGACACCTTGTCATATGTACAGCGATGCCAGTAGTGTCAAAACATGCCCAATTACAACACCAGTCAGCGGTCCCTCTTACCCCAATAGAGGCAGCCTGGCCTTTCGCCCAATGGGGACTTGATCTCCTCGAGCCTTTTCCACCAGCTTCGGGACAATGACGCTTCCTTATAGTGGGGGTCGACTACTTCACGAAATGGGTTGAAGCTGAGCCCTTGGCCTCTATCACCGAGAAACAAGTTGAAAGCTTCACGTGGAAGAACATCATCACCCGGTTCGGGATCCCGAGGGCTATCATCACCGACAATGGAGCTCAGTTCAACAACACGAAGTTCAAGACCTATTACCAGTCATATGGGATACAGCTGAAGTTCAACTCGATTGCACACCCCCAAACTAACGGCCAAACCAAAGTAATGAATCGGGCGATTTTGGAAGGCCTCAAGAAGAGAGTCTTGGGTGTGCATGGAGCCTGGGTGGACGAGCTCCCTAGCATCCAGTGGGCAATGTGAACAACTCCCAAAACCGCCTCGGGGGAGTCTTCGTTTAGCCTGACGTTCAGGACCAAAGCAATCCTCCCACCCGAGGTGGTGTTCCCGACCCTACGCACCTCCAACTATAAACAAGAAGGCTCTGAGGAGGGCCTATGAGCAAACCTAGATCTCCTTGAAGAAAGAAGAGCCAAGGCACACCTGCATGCCTTGGCATACAAAAAAGCTATGGCTCGGATATACAACCGCAAAGTTCGTCAATGACCGATCAAGGTCAGGGACCTCGTCCTTCGAAAGACAGAGGTGAGCGACCCGACCCGAGCAAGAGGAAAACTCGTGCCTAACTGGGAAGGCCCCTATTAGGTCTACGACATGGTCTGAGAAGAGACTTACTGACTCAAAACCATGGAAGGAAGCCCTCTGCCGAGGATATGGAATGCAGCAAATTTAAAGAAGTTCTACCCGTAAAAGAAGTGAATCAGGACAGAGGGAAGACACGTTATTGCGAAGCATGCATATCCACAATTGGAAAAAACAATTCAGAATTCCAAAAATAAGAGTTTTATTGATGAAAAAGAAGTACACATTGGGGCCGAGCGGTACAATTCCAAAAGTTAACCTGACCAAAGCAAAAGAAAAGGAAAATACAAGTTAGTTTGGAGGAGGGGTCTCGAGCCCATCATTGAAAGGGACGTTCGCCAACATGTCAACGTCCTGATCCTCTGGATGGTTGGCGAATGGGTACGACTCCAGTTCCAGATCCGGGTATCTCACTCGAAAATGAGCATAGGCCACTCGATACCCGAACTCATACGTCACCCGCCCTGACCTCACCAGGCCGCACTCGAACCCGATGGACGCTTTGTACTCAGTGAGCACCCCGTTAATCTTCTCGAGCAGCGCCAGCCGCTCCTCTTTTAGGACCTCTTCGACAACCTAGGCTGAAGATCCGATTGTCTCGACGTCGTGGGAGAGCGTCAGCAGCTCGTTGTTTAGTGTCCGGACGCATGCCCAACTCTCCTCTAGCTCAGCCTTCATATGGCTCACCTCTTCGTCCAGGGCTGAGGCGCGCTGCTCGGCCGCGGTAATGACCTTAGGCCCCCCCGGCCATTAGCTCCAGATTCTCTAGGCGAAGAGCAGCATAGACATCCGACTGATGCTCGATCCTTCTGCGGGGCATCCCCAGCTCCAGAACCCTCGCCATCCCGAGATGACAGGGCGGTGGCCTTGGCACGAGGAGTCTTCTTCACAGATTGAAGATCCACCATCTCTGCAAGAAAAAAACCTGGTCAGTTAGATAGTTCCGGACGAGCAGACAATCTGTAATAAACAAATGACCATACCCCCAGTGGCTGGGCTCAGTCCTGCTTCGACCAGCCACTCCTCGGTCATCTCCCTAATTGCCCGAGAAGAGGACAAGATGCCTCTCAGCCGATTCACGTCTGCTGTTTCTCCGACAGAGAGCAATGGGGGGGTATTGTCGGTGGTTTGGGAGGTCCATCCAGTGCTAAAACCCCACCCTCGACTACAACTAACAAAAAAGAAGCGGCTCTTCCAACATTTGTTGTTGGAAGGTGCACCGCCGATCTTAAAACCACTGTGGGCGGTCAGGTAATACCCGCCCCACCCCTTACACAAACGGAAGCAAGCCAGGAAGAGGGTCCTGATCGGCTCGATCCCATCCCCCCGACACTCCTCGATAAAGGCCACCGGATGGCGCCAAGAGTTTGGCACCATTTGGGATGGCGATATTGTTAGGACCGGAGTGGCACTAAGAGGGGGGGGGTGAATTAGTGCAGCGGATTAAGACGTCGGTTTTGGATTAATCTTTCTCACGATAAAAAACCGAACTCGGAAAGCTTAACTTGAATGCGTATTCATGAAGATGTGCAGCAAAGGTAATAAAGTAAGTATGAAAGTTTGCAGTAAGATAAGCAGCAACAAATAGATGCAAACCAGAGAAGACGGTAGTTTATAGTGGTTCGGTCAATCGTGACCTACATCCACTCCTCCGATTCCTCTTCCGTCGAGGCCACCGGCATCCACTAATGATCTTCCTTTACTAGGCGAAGATCAACCTCCTTCTTACACCCCTCTTACAACCTTTTACATCTATAGTTTTTCTTCTTTAAGTTAGACAAAATCTAAAGTGGAGGTGTTTATCTGATCCAAAGGAGAGCAACGAAGTAAGTTTCCTATGGTGTTTATCATAAAGAATGGCTTTGCAGAGAGAATAAATATCGAGAATATCTTTTTGAAAGAAGAACCAATGACTCGAAGATTATAGTTCAAGAGAAATAACAAAGAGAATGACAAAGAAAAGGAGAGTCTAAACATCAAGGAGAATATATTTCATCGTTGGGAAGTCTATTCATCCTCACAACTACTTTTTAACTTTGGCTAAACATAATTAGACATGAAAAATGATTAAAATATTTTTTTAAAAAATTAAATATTATAATTTTTAAATATACATATATTTAAAACAAAAGAGTTAATAAGTTAAGAGTAATATGATAATCTAACCTACAAAAAGAGATCTTATAACACTGTTAGCGTTTAAAACTAATGAAAGGAATATTTTTACAAGGACTAATTTTGAATAGCGTTGATATAATTGTACAGTTTTATGTGTATTTTGTGTGTGTATATATATATATATATATATATATATATATATATATATATATATATATATATATATATATATATATATATATATATATATATATATATATATATATATATATATATATATATATATATATATATATATATATATACACACACAAAATACACATAAAACTGTACAATTATATCAACGCTATTCAAAATTAGTCCTTGTAAAAATATTCCTTTCATTAGTTTTAAACGCTAACAGTGTTATAAGATCTCTTTTTGTAGGTTAGATTATCATATTACTCTTAACTTATTAACTCTTTTGTTTTAAATATATGTATATTTAAAAATTATAATATTTAATTTTTTAAAAAAATATTTTAATCATTTTTCATGTCTAATTATGTTTAGCCAAAGTTAAAAAGTAGTTGTGAGGATGAATAGACTTCCCAACGATGAAATATATTCTCCTTGATGTTTAGACTCTCCTTTTCTTTGTCATTCTCTTTGTTATTTCTCTTGAACTATAATCTTCGAGTCATTGGTTCTTCTTTCAAAAAGATATTCTCGATATTTATTCTCTCTGCAAAGCCATTCTTTATGATAAACACCATAGGAAACTTACTTCGTTGCTCTCCTTTGGATCAGATAAACACCTCCACTTTAGATTTTGTCTAACTTAAAGAAGAAAAACTATAGACATGGTAGAAAATTTGGGCTTTATACCTAATCGATAAATTATTTCATCGATCTTTTATTGGTTTACAAAATATTTTATCAATATCTAGTCTATTTATTCTCCTTTATTGATTTTTGGAGGTTGATTTTTTTCTCTTTCATTTCAATTTGATTTAGACCTTTATAGTTTCAACTGAACATGATTATTTGGGAGAAGGGGTTAAGGGTTCAAGTCCATCAGGACAGTCAAAGGATGAAAGTAAATCTTTTTCAAAAACAAAGTAAGAGGGCTTTAGTTTTATTTTACCCTGGATTACCCCACTAATAGCTTTTAGGTTGGCTTTGCTAGCCTTTAAGAAGAGCTTAGGGGAGGTAGGATGTTTGGTGAACTACTTCATGTGGTCACAAAGAATGTTGGAATCTCACTAAGGGACCTTGGAATATCCTTGAAGAGGATGTTCTTTAACTCATCCCTTAGAAATTAGATTTTTAACTTATTACTAACAGAATAGATTCTATCCCTTTGTGGATCTAACTCTCTAGTTTACCAATAGAATATTAGAATGAGGATTCTCTCTTCCAAATCACTGTCCTTTTTCGTCATCCCATAAAAATTGTTCCTAATTCCTTTAACCTTGAATAAGACAATGATACCTAAATTTATATAGAAATGGATATTACCAATCCCCATAAATAAGATGTCTGAATTAGGCAGCATAGAATCTTTCAAATCATCACTTATAAAAACCTTCTTCCACACTATTATCACTATGATATGTTTGTGTTAGGACCGGAGTGGCACTAAGAGTGGGGGGTGAATTAGTGCAGCGGATTAAAACGTCAGTTTTGGAAAATCTTTCTCACGATAAAAACTGAACTCGGAAGTACTTAACTTGAAAGCTTGTTTGTAAAGGTGTGCAACAAAAATAATGAGGAAGTAAAGCACATAAGAAGGTTTGCAGTAAGATAAGCAGCAACAAATAGATGTAAACCAGAGAAGACGGTAGTTTATAGTGGTTCGGTCAATCGTGACCTACATCCACTCCTCCGATTCCTCTTCCGTCGAGGCCACCGGCATCCACTAATGATCTTCCTTTACTAGGCGAAGATCAACCTCCTTCTTATACCCCTCTTACAACCTCTTACAAGTGGTTCACCCTTTTACAAAGATTTCAATGAAAAGAAAGGAGGTGAACACTAAAGCTATTGAAAACAAGACTTTTGCTAAAGCTTCTCTCAACTTCTAACTTCTCAAAAGGTTGCTCTCTCAGTTGAGATTTGAGGGGTCTTTATAGGCCTCAAGAGGATTCAAATTTGGGCTCCAAAAATTTGAATTCTCTTAGGTTCCCGATGCTGGAGGTGCCACCGCCCAGCCAGGCGGTGCCACCGCCCAGCCAGGCGGTGCCACCGCCCAGCCAGGCGGTGCCACCGCCCAGCCAGGCGGTGCCACCGCCCAGCGCTCGGGTGCTGGGTGGTGCAACCGCCTAGCCAGGAGGTGCCACCGCCCAGCTCTCGGGTGGTGGGCGGTGTAACCTCCCAGCCCAGGCGGTGCCACCGCCTGGCTCTCGGGTGCTAGGCGGTGCAACCGCCCAGTCTGGAGGTTCCACCGCCCGACACTTGGTTTCTTGGTTGGGCTTCAAACTTAGCCTAAACCAAGTCCAAGTTTGGGCCCAGTTGGCCCCTACTTGGGTCATAGGATTAACACCTAATCCTAGCCCTAATTAACGTGCTAACTATAATTTTAAAGACATTTTCTAAGCTATTACAAAGTCCATAAGTCAAGACTTCTTCCGGCGAGCTTTCGGCGAACTTCCGGCGGTCTTCCGATAAACTCTTGGAAACCATTCTGCGGACTCCCGGCAAGCTCGTAGACTTCACGATTTGATCTTGGCGAGTTTCCGACGAGCTTCTTCGGCAAGCTCCGATCTTTCTCGGTGAGCTCCGTGAACTTCCGACGAACCTTTTGGCGAGCTTCCGAAAAACCCTTCGGCAAGCTCCTTACTCATTCTCGGCTAGTTCCGGCAGCATTCCCGACGAACCTTCGGACTTCCGTCGAACTCTCGAACTCCCAACGAATCCTTCGTGCTTGACTCCGGCACTTTGTTTCGCTTTATGTCTTCATCGTTATCGTAGTTAATCCTGCACACACAAGACAAAACTCTACTCCGATCTAGACAATTATTTATAACGCGAATTGACATTCTGTTGCCCGGCACGTCATTGGTTGGCGCTTCGTCCGATTCTTCAGCGCATCATCCTCTCTTGCGGCTTGTTGCCCAATCGGCGGTGACCTCCGCCACCCCGATATCCTTGGCGCAATTCCGCTCTTCTTGGCCCGATGCCCGACGTCCGAAGCCTTTTGCCGTCCAATACGTGACATGATCTCCTCCGGCACAATGTCAATTCATCCTGCGTCAACTGTCTAATTCTGATCGAGTAGACCTGCATCACTCACAATGCAATTAAACATCTAAACACAATCAATTAGTTTCATCATCAAAATCCGAGATTCAACAGATATGCCCCATTTACAAAGTCCGAGACAAGTTACTCAGCCCATAGGTTCAAATCTTCGCCCGAGTCGCTCCAGATCAGTTCCCGACTCGCAACTCGCCGGCACCAAACCTGAGCCCAAGATCAATCACTCGGCCCACAGGTTCAAATCTTCGCCCGAGTCGCTCCAGATCAGTTCCCGACTCGCAACTCGCCGGCACCAAACCTGAGCCCAAGATCAATCACTCGGCCCACAGGTTCAAATCTTCGCCTGAGTCGATCCAGATCGGTTCTTGACTTGCGACTCACTAGCACCAAACCCGAGTCCAAGACTAGTTACTTAGCCCATAGGTTCAAATCTTCGCCCGAGTCGCTCCAGATCGGTTCCTGACTTGCGACTCGCCAGCACCAAACCCAAGTTCGAGACCAGTTACTCGGCCCACAGGTTCAAATCTTCACCCGAGTCGCTCCCGATTGGTTCCCGACTTGCGACTCGCCGGCACCAAACCCGAGTACGAGACCAGTTACTCAGCCCATAGGTCCAGTCCTCGCTTGGGTCGCTCCAAATCGGTTCGTGACTTACGACTCGCCGGTGCCAAACCTGAGCCCGAGATCAGTTACTCGGCCCATAGGTTCAAATCTTCGCCCATGTCGCTCCAGATCGGTTCCCGACTCGCAACTCACCGACACCAAACCTGAATCCGAGATTAGTCACTCAGCCCACGGGTCTATTCCTCTCTCGTTGCAGCTTGCTGGCATTGAAACCAAGCCTGCAATCAATCATCCGACCCATAGGGTGCCGCCCCGAATTGCCACACAAACAATCAACACAACCGCGGCATTCAGGCCCAAGTGCGCTTCCCACCCTCTCAAGGACCCCACGACACGCCTCAGCCAAGTGGGGGGGGGGGGAGAAGTGATAAGATATATTTTGGATCAGGCCACGTCACGATCGATGCCACGCCACGACACAGCCTAGTCAGCAAAAGAAGCGCCCCACGCGTCGAGCCAGAGATCATGCCAAAATCCTCCCCGGTATGTCCCGTCCCGGTAAGCCCGGGACGACAGCCGCGCAAAGGTACCCCACCCCACCTTACGGGGATCGACGATCGTCACGCCAAGCCTACATACGACCGACCCTCGTATAGTAGTATAAAAGCCTATGGCCGGCGTCTAGCTAGGGGGAGGCAAAAAAAAAAGGAGAACACCCCATACTCACTGACTAGTCGAGGGGTCACAATCGGCAACGACCGACGAGGGCTTTTTGTGCAGGAAAGCAGACACTCCCTGAGGATCGAGAGGCGTTCCAACTAAAAACCGCCAACCAGTGTCTTGACCGGGCAACGCCGAGTGACACCCCGCCAAGGACACCTTCATCCCGAGGGCATGACTAACCTCGGTACCCATCTCAGCCAATCGAAGATTTCCGACATTGACCCGTGGATTAAGTCATGCTGACTCAAGAAGCACACAGCTTGTACTCTCTCTCTCTCTCTCTCTCTCTCTCTTTGTAAAACATAGTTTTCAGTGTTGAAATGCAAAGATCGGAGAGAGATACTGTCCTTTGTTTATTTGCTGTAAATGACAAGATAGGATGGGACGAAATTGTCGCAAATGCTTGGACACAAGTGTGCTAATCGAGTGAGACGTGTGGGGACTGCATCATGTGCCCTAACGTCACGAACACTCCTGCTCTCTCTGTCTCATAGCATCAGCCTATGAACAGAACATGCCACAAATGCACGTCGATATCAAGGCTCATCGTCGTCGTATTCGCCGTCGTCGTCAGTGGAATGGAATTTTGCAGGACGTTTCAGGCTTCAGAGTTTGAAAATTCATGCATGCACGCCGAAATCCTTCGCCTAAAAAAAACCTCAACCATGATACAGTTATTAAGACGATGATATCTACCAGGCAAAACAACAAGAAATGGCAGGGAATCTTGTTGCCTGGCTCTGCTACTCTCTCTCTCTCTCTCTCTCTCTCTCTCTCTCTCTTCC
>LVTN01000986.1:95981-108212 GCA_001649415.1 Musa itinerans | reverse complement strand
ATATATATATATATATATATATATATGTGAACGTCTATTTTAATTGAGGTGCCAGGTAGTGAGTTTAATTTAATGTCATAACGTTGGATATCGAAAGCTTGGATTTTTTTATGTCATAAACATGATATTACTAATTATAGCTTCGTTTATGTTTTTCTCATTAAATATTTACATGTTTTAAATATTTTTATCATATCTTAATTTCGTCATGCTCTCATTTAAATTATTCACTTCTAAAATAGTTTCATACATTTTGAGAAGATCGATTTTCAAATTGTAAGTTATTATGAAAAAATTGAGTCCCTCAAAACTATATTATTTCATCATTTTAGAATTAAACTCATTAAAGTATCATAAATAGATTAATTTTATCAAAAAAAATGGTTTATTGTATCAAAAGAGAGAGGTTGATTAGAGAAGAAATATATTAAATACATATGAAGGAAAAAGCCAAATGGACTATTGATTCTTGAAAAGGTTCATTGAAATAGAGTGATTGATTTTGAGTATAATTAATGTAATATATTTTTGGAGATTATATAAACCCTATATATTTGGCCAAAAAACAAATCGAGTTTTGAAATTGTAAAGAATTTTGAGTGAAAGATAAAATATCTTGTCTTGTTTTACTCTTCCTTTCTATGATAACCCTATCCCTTCTTCTTATCAAGTTCAACATTTGGTATCAAAACCCAAGTTAAGCTATAGACTCTTCTCTATGCACAATTCAACTTCAAATTCCTAGATTGACAGAAGAAAAATATAATATATGGTGCATCCAAATGAAGGTTTTTCTAAGTCCCAAGATGTATGGGAGTTTATAGAAGATGGATTTATTAAACTAAGTCTAGTAAAAAAAGGAGCAATGAATGTCGAAGTAAAAAAATAACTCAAAGATAGAAGGAACAAGGAGAAAAAAACTTTATTCACAATCTACCAACGGTTTGATGATACAATATTTAAGAACATCATTTCATAAAATACTTTAAAAGAGGCTTGGTAAATGTTTCAAAAAGCATTCGGTGATGTAGATAAGATAAAAAAAGTTTCGTTTACAAGTTTTACAAGCTAAGTTTGAAAAATTATAACAAGGTACTTCTAAATCTATTTATGATTATTTCTCAAAAGTTATTTTTATTATTCATCAAATGAGATGAAAAATATACTAAGTTCAATTATCAAAGAGTAATAGAAAAAATACTAAAATCTCTAGATTAAAAGTATGATTTTATTATTAGAAGAGTCTAAAGATTTGGAACAAATGTATTTAGAACAATTAACGGATTCTCTTCAAGCTCATGAATAAAGACATAAAAGGAGAGAAAGAAAAATCTATAGAGCAAGCACTACAAACTAAGCTTACTCTTGAAAACAAAGGTGAATCAAAATCTCAAAGAGGAAGAGGACGTGTACAAAGAGGAAGAGGTGACAGAAATCAGACCAATCAAGAATATCAAAATAATAAAGGTGATAAAGAAAATTCTAATCAAAGAGACCGAGGTTATAGTCATGATAGAAATTTTAAAAGGCCTAGAATACAATACTATATTTACAAAAGGTATGGGCACTACTCCTCTAAATATTATTATAATCCTAACAATCAAGATGATAAGGTAAATTTTGTTTAGAAAGAAAAGTACAAAAATCAAGTTTTACCAATAACTTATAATAATTTAAAAAAAGTTCAGTCTATAACATAATATCTAGATACAGGAGCTCAAATCACATATGTGGCATCAAAGAGCTATTTTTAGAAATCACATATTATTTCGGAAACATTATATTTGGCAATCTATCTTAATGACCAGAGGCAAAGGTAAAATAATAGCAAAAATTATACATTTCATATGTTTATTATGTTCCTAATATGAAAAATAATATTCTGGGCTTTGGGAAATTATTTGAAAAAGGTTATGATATTGAGATGAAAGATATAACTCTTTCAATTTGTGATAAGAATAAAACATTGATATTGCTACAGGTGCCCAGCAAGTCAATCTGATGGCACGTGTGACTTGATACAAAATCTTTTTGCTTATTATATTTTAGCATATATCATATTATATTAACTATTATATATATGCATATATATATTTTGATGTCCTTGGATTTGTGCAATGGGAATCAGATCATGATGAGATCACGATAATAATATCGATTCACCTTTAAACACAATTCATAAATAATCCCGGTCATAGATTACTCGAGAGGGACATCATGATAACCGGACAGATTGGTGTGCTGTATACCCGTCCATATGATGGATGCAGTTGGCCTCATAGCTGTTCGTGTGGGGACACTAGGGATATAGTACAGGTGCTCATTGGAGAATGAGTACACTGATTGATCCGCTTACGGAATGCTAGATGGTTGATGATGCCTTATTGTTAGATAGTAATTTCGTAGTCCTAGTAGTGTATCTGGTCCTTAGACTTGAAACACCAAGGATGTCTTGTATGAGTGCTCCACTCTTTGATACCAGACTTATAGGTTTGGTTGTCCCAGATCTAGTATAGCTAGTCATTGAGAGTGGCAGTCGACCTTACGAGGGCTATTGAGTGTCGATAAAGGATCATCCACTCTCGGTGTCATGAGAGGAATATTCCATGTGTTCTTGCTCAGACAAATCCTTGGCCAGGGTCATTCGGGTTGAGAGAGAAAGAGTTCTCCGGGAGAATCTGATTAGAGCGAGACTCAAGTAGAAACCGTATGGGTCTGACAACACCATGCTCGATATACGGTCTTTGGGATATTAGATGGATGATGGACTATAGGTACACAGTAACTAAAGATAGACAGATCCAATGGATTGGATTCCCCTGTATCGTTTGGGGACTATGGCGTAGTGGCCTAGTACGTCCGTAGTCAATGAGTCGAGTGAATTATTACAAAGATAATAATTCACTAAGTTAGAAGGAGTTCTGACATGTATGACTCACAGCCAGCTCGATATTGGGTCTAGAGGGTCATACACATATGGTAGGCATTGCGATGAGTGGAGGTTCAAATATGAGATATCTACCGGAGCCCTTGTCTTATTGGATATCCAATAAGCCCCTGAATTATTAGATCCTATGGACGAGATCCAATAAGAGCCTATGAGATATTATTGGATAGAGATCCACTAATCTAAAAGGCCTAGGTGATTGGATATAGATCCAATACCCACTAGGGGATGATCCATTAGGTTTCAACAGGGGACCTCTATAAATAGGAGGGATTTAGAGCCTCATAGGCTAGAGCCTTTGCTTGCCTCTCCTATTCTCCTCCCCCTCTCCACCTCAGAGCAGGCTTGAGTTTTAAGGAGCGTCGTCATAGTCCTGCTGTGTTGATCACCGCTAGAGATGAGGACCCTTGACCTCCTTCACCCTCTCCTAAAGATCTGCAAGGAAACAGGGATATACGATCTCCCTAGGTAACACAATCTACTCTATACGTAGTTTTAAGTTTCGCGAATTTTGCACACCAATCTTCGCACGACGACGAACATCTCTTTGGGAATAGGGGATTTTATTTTCTTGTTCTTCCGCTGCGCATGTGATGTCGCCCCCTAGATTTCTCAACAGATATCACATATGAAAATGGTGAAAAACAAAATATTTCCTCTGTATTTATATATTTTTGATTGCTCTAAGTTGTTTTAAAACTAATATTGAGGATATTTCTACATTATAGCATCTTAGATATGCTCACTTAAATTTTGAAGCTTTAAAACTTATAGTGAAGTATAATATAGTGATAAGAATGCCAAGAATTGATCATCCATCAAAATTATGTAAAGTATATGTCTTGGACAAGTAAAAAAGAAAGTCTTTTAAAGTCAAAATAGCAAAAAGAGTATGATATTGATTTGACCTTGTGCACTCAGATATTTGTAGACCTATCAGTCCAGTATCACTTGGAGGAAGCATATATTTTCTTAACTTTATTGATGATCATAGTGGCAAACTTGAGTTTATATATTAAAGGAAAAGAAAGAAGTTTTAAGCAAATTCAATGAATTTAATGATTTAGTGGAAAGACAAAGTGGTTATCAAATGTATTTGAAAGTTTTTATAGAAATAATAAAATTTTACATCAATTCACTATGTCATACACACCTCAATAAAATGGTATCTTAGAAAGAAAAAATAAGACTATACTTAATATGGTTCGATACATATTAAAGGAAAAAAGAATTCCTAAAGAATTTTGGAAAGATACTGTTGCTTGTGTAGTTCATTTGCTTAATAAGTTTCCAACAAAATGAATTAGTAATGTTACACCAAAAGAAGTACGGAGCTTACAGAAACCAAGAGTCAATCATTTGAGAATTTTTAGAAGTATTGCATTTGCTAAGATACCAGAAGAAAAGAGAACAAAACTTGATGATAAAAATAAAAAATACATCTTGTTAGGTTATGCCGAGAATTCTTGTGGCTACAAACTCTACGATCCTATCACAAATAAAGTTATGACGTCAAGAGATGTTGAGTTTGATGAACAACAGATTTGGAACTGAAAAAATAATGAGTAACATAAGAAAGCTATAACTTCAAAAGATAATGATATAATACAAGCAAGCACCGAAGAGCTTTGTCAAAATCATCACCTAGATCAGCTAGGTCGCATGATTCAAGAAGTCCAATTATAAAAAGAACAAGACTAATTCAATAGCTATATGATGTGACTCGAAAAATTGATACTAATAATGATAAACTTTCTTTATTTTGTCTTTTACAGGGTATAATCCATTAACCTTCAAAGAAGGTTGTAGAGAAGAAAAATGGTAACAAGCTATGAATGAAGAGATTTGTACTATTAACAAAAATAATATATAGGAGCTTACTATACTTCCATAAGACCACCAAGCGATCGATATGAAGTGGATCTTCAAAACAGAAAGAAATACAAAAGGGGAGGTGAAGAAATATAAAGTCTAATTGGTTGCAAATGGATACAAATAACAATATGAGATCGACTATAAAGAAGTATTTACATAAATTACTTAATTAGAGATAGTAAGATTATTTATCTCCCTAGCAACTCAAATGAAATAATTTTTTTTTACAAATGGATGTCAAATCAATATTTCTAAATGAATTTTTTGAAGAAGAGATATATATTCAACAACCCCCTAGTTTTATTATTCACGAACAAGAAGACGATATATACAAGTTAAAGAGAGTACTTTATGAGCTTAAACAAGCCCCACGAACTTAGAATTCTCAAATATATGCTTATTTTATTCAAAATAGATTTTCTAAGTATCCATATGAATATGTTCTCTATATAAAATTTAACTTTAATAAAAATATCTTGTTTGTATGTTTGTATATAGATGATTTAACTTTTACAAGTAATAGTAGCTCCATGATTAAAGATTTTAAGCACTCTATGAAGAAGGAGTTTGAGATGATCGATTTGAGCCTAATGACTTATTTTCTCGGTATCGAAGTTATACAAGACAATAAAAAAAATTTTATCTCACAAGAAAATTATACAAAAGAGGTTCCAAATAAGTTTTATATAGAAGATTGTCATCATACATATACACTTGTAAAATATAGCAATAAGTTGACCAAGGAAGGTGAAAGTAAATACATTAATCCAACTTATTATAAAAGTCTAGTTGAATGTTTAAGGCATTTGGCATGCACTCGACCTGATATACTATTTGGAGTTTGTTTAATAAGTAGATATATAAAAGCTCTTAAAATATCTCATTTAAATGTCGCAAAATGAATTTTGTGATATATTAAAGGGACAATTGAGTATAGAATGTTTTATTCATCATCTAAAATGTTGGAGCTCATTGGATATAGTGACAATGATTGAGTAGAAAGCTATGATGATAAAAAAGGTACAACTAGATTTGTATTTTATTTTGATTAAACTATATTCACATGGTCTTCAAAAAAATAATATATTATTGCTTTATCAAAATGTGAAGCAGAGTATATAGCAACATCTTCTTATGTTTGTCATACAATATGATTAAAAAGATTACTTCAAGAACTTCATATATCATAGGAGAAGTCAACCAAGATTTATGTTGATAACAAATCGGATATTGCCTTAGCCAAGAATCCAATCTATCATAAAATATCGAAGTATATCGACACTATATTTTGTTTTATAAAAAATCATATTAAAAATAAAGTGCAGCTACATCATATCAACATAAGTGAATAAGTGATCAATATACTTACAAAACCTCTCAAATTTGAAATATTTTAACAACTTCGAAAGAAACTTGACATAGATGGAACAAGTTTAGGGGGGAGAATATTAGAATTAAACTTGTTAAAGTATTATAAAGAGGTTAATTTCATCCAAAAAAAAGTTCATTACAATCAAGAGAGAGGTTCATTAGATCAAGAAGAGAAATAGATTAAATGCAAAATGAAAGGACAAATCAAATTGGCAATTAATTTTTTAAATGACTTCTTGAAAGAAAGTGATTTATTTTGAGTATAATTAATATAATATATCTTTTGGAACTATATAAACCCTATATGTTAGTCATGAAATACATAAAGTTTTAAAGTTATAAAAATTTTGAGTAAAAGAAAAAATATCTTATCTTATCTTACTCAATGATAATCATATCCCTTCTTCCTATCAAAGTTCAAACGTATCGTACTAAATAACAGCCTAAACAAAAAAGTAGCATCAATTTTTGAGCGTACCAAAGAACAGCCTAAACGAAAAGTAACATCAATTTTTTTATAACAGAAGCAACGTAATACCTTAATTTTTATTCCCCATACGACTTTCACATTTAACTTATTGCGATAGTACTCGAGCGAATGCCTCCACAAGCCTTAGGAGGTATCAGAGAAGGAATCATGGATGATCACTCGAACTGCGATAGGAATTCTTACTGCATGCTTCCCATCATCAAGCCATGTCAAGCTTCCGAAGTTGAAGTCCCCTTGCACCATCTGAAGCGGCGTGAACATCACCGCGAAAGTGTGCGTCGTGGTGGAAGCATTGAACTGGAGAAGAGAAGGCTCGACCACCATGTTGACACCCGGAGGAGACTCCACCATTGCCCTGTAAATGGAATCCGTGTCCCCCACATTGATCACGGTTCTCCACACCGTCAGTGGTGTCTTCTTCAGGTCAGGAATGGAGATGGAGGGCAGGTTCAGGTGATACAGCCGACTGTCCACTAAGTCACAAGTGGTCGACGGACCGTAAGTGCAGTTGAAGAATTTGAAGTAGTCTTCGGGATCCACGTCATAAATAAGCCCGGGATCAGCGGCTTTGTTAGGCTCGATATGACCGCCGCCAAAGTCGAAAGGATCAGCGTGCTTTCGAGGAACTCCCTCTGCTTCTATGGGGAAGCCGTATGCATTGGCCGTATGAGCTTAAAACAGATGTTGTCATGTACTTTAACATCAGGAAAGCAGACAGAGAAGAACTCCGGAACGATGCAGAAGCAGGATGGTAAATCTACTTACCAGTTGTGACGAGTGCTGATTTGATGGCAGCAGGAGACCACTGGGGATGTGCTGCTTTAAGAAGAGCTGCTACGCCAGAGACATGGGGGCAAGCCATGGAAGTTCCGGAGTCAAACTTATAGGAATCTTTTACTGCGGCCAGGATAAGGAATCCGGGAGCTGTGATATCGGGCTGTCCAAAGGCAGTGATGGTGAGCACACCAGATCATCGAAAAGAACTAAACATGTGAGCTTCTAGTAGATAATAGAAATTGCACCGACCTTGACTAGATCTGGGAACAATACACTCGGCCCTCTCGACGAGAAAGCTGCGACCCTGGGCGACATAACTCCACTCCCGACCATATCCTGCGTTAGGCTCACCTTCACTAGCGGGGATCTGCCAATTTCCTTTCGTGGTTATTATTCCCGAAAAGAAAATTCTGATCTGTTTAGGAAAACTGAACTCGAGTTGAGAAGACCTTGTATTCGTTACATAATCTATTATTTGTTTGCCGATCTCGTAATCTACAAAGACGCATACGGTGCCATTGCAAATTTCGTCGATGTAGTGGAGGATGCTGGCGGAGTATTGTGCGAAGATAATGCCCTTCCCCCCTGCTTCCTGAACATTATAGGCAGCCAATGGAAAGTGTCGCTCGGGTGGTGAGCTTGAGGCGATGGCAAGCTGGTAACAGAGCACAATCTTTCCGACTACATCACTCGAATTCAGAACGTCGCGCGAGCAACTGCAGTAATAGTATGCCTTCTTTTAATGAACGAACATTTGGACAAAACGATTTGATTCATCTTCGCACTTACCTCCCCCCGTATGCTAGCTTCGTGAATCCTTCATCCATGGATTCATAGAGGAGGGATTGTCCCTGCAAAAGAATTTGAGTCTGGAACCATGAGTAACTCGCCTTATGTAGCCGTAACATGTTTCTGATGAACTATTCAGTCCCCCATACCACCACAGTTTGATGGTCTCCGAGGGTTAGGAGGGTAGGAAAAGAGCGATCGATGGTGCTGGCTGCGACGGTGATCACCCACGGCATGTCATTAGCAATGGTCTGGGTAACGGGTCCATCGTTGCCTCCAGCGAAGATCACAGTTATTCCCTTTGCTACCGCATGTATGGAAGCAAAGTCTGGGTCAAGTAAGCCCCCAAGTGAGAGTGATAAGATGTCCACGCCATCATGGATAGCATCATCTATCGCCTTCAGCACAGCAGCGTCGGGACACCCTGCTTTTGCCCAGCATGCCTTGTAGATTGCTAGCCGGGCACGAGGAGCTCCGCCTCTCGCTGTGCCGGCGCCCAGACCATGGAAGCTCGCATCACTCACCAACGAGCCTGCTGCCGTGGAAGCCGTGTGCGTTCCGTGGCCCTCGGAATCCCGGGGAGACTGGTAGTCTCCTTCGATGAGAGAAGGGTCGACGCCTCCGGCGTACCATCTTGCACCGATGATCTTGCGGTTGCATAGTCTAGTTTTGAGGTATGGGAGCTAGTATACCATTGTTGTATAGCTTCTTCCCATCTTTCAGACATCAATTTTTGGCTTTTCTAACCATTGAATCTACTTTGCTTAACTCAGTCTCAGATTGTCTCACCTTCTCAGTGATTTCTTAGGGTCTTTCTGCCCATTTTCACTTTACGTCTTTTGACAATCTTAGCCTGTTTTTAAACAAAGGTGTCCTCCAATGGTTATCTTGAGCTTTGTGAATTGATTCTAAATCATGGAAGTAGTTTAGCAACAAAGGTAAACTAGAGCATGCCAAAACCTTTTCGCAAGACTAATCGTAACAACAGCTTAAAACTAACCTGGCTCTGATACCATAAAAAGCGGAAGTAAAGTTCGAGTGCTAGGAATACAAGCAGAGATAGGTAATAAGAACTAGAAACAAACTTACAGACTCTACCTTAATCCTACTTTCTTATCATGATTCCAAGGTGATCACAAAATATAAAATTATTACTCAACATGGAATCAAGGGCATAATTTAGATTAATACCAAGCAGTCACATGAAAGGTCGAGATAAAGTCTTTCAAATTTTTGTTTTAGTGGCCTCGACACATGAGCCGACTCTCAGGAGTATATCTATCTTTTGATTTCCCGTAATTAAGCACAAAACTATTGTGATTGAGATTTTATTTTCACATATTGATTTATCTGGATCAATATCGTCCCTTCAAATTTCAGATATATTCTTGCATGTATCTTTTGGATTGTTCTCATCAGTTGTACTGTTAATCATATTAGAACTTGCTTCCATTGTCACTGGTAAAATAGGCCTGAAATTTAAGAAAGAAGAACCTGCAATTTGGTCTGCTTGAGATTCTGTAAGCATGGCTGCAAAGCCCGAGAAGCCATGCTTATAGCTGTAGACAATTGAACTCACGGCTTCCTCCTTGCTGAATCACCAAATAGAATAACCTGTAATCGAGCATATATGACAGAAAGATGAAAGGAACACAAACTATATATGGTGCAAAAATGCACACCTCCTCAGTACGGAAGACAGCATATCATGGTGCGACGCAGTCACGAGGTCTGGATCTTCGTGTTGCCTCTCTCCCATGTACACTATGTACAGCAGCTACACAGAAGAAGAGACCATTGAGATGTTAGTCCGTGGACATCAAATGTTAAGATGATAGAGAGACGCTCATGGACCTTGGTCGATGATGGTGTACGTCCAAGTGCTGCCATTTGGATGAAGCTTGAAAGGAAGAGAAGTACAAGCATAGAGGATAGAAGATGCTGGTAACCCATCTTTCATGTGGCTGTGGAGGAGAAGCGTTGCTGCAATGGCGCTACTTATAAGCCTACGAGGCCACATGACCGATGGTGGTGATGGTCAATGATAGCTTGTTTGTGGTGAAATAAGCCAAGGATAACTTTGTTGACATGAAAGACTAATGAAAATAAAAGGATATTATTTTATTATATGATAAGGGAAATATATCATATTAGTCGTGCAACACACATTACCGGCATCTTTCATATCCTAATTTGGAATGAAAAACAATCTACTATGCCATAGGTACAAAAAGGACAATGAATCAACTGGCCCTAAATGAGACGTCACTCACTTGTCAGTTTAGTTGGGTAAAATTTTAATACATCATTATAAGATCCGAACTTTGAATCCTGCTTATATAACCTATTTTTAATTAAATAATAATAATTAATGTTAAAAGTCATTCATCTATCAGAAACTTATGTCACCCAAGGATTGTTAGAGGATCTCTAATATTTTTTTATATCTTGTAGGAAAATATTTATTCTGTTCAAACTTTCTTGTGCTTTGACACCATCTTATTTTGGAAAATATTTTTAAATATATATTCACCATAAGAAATATATATCTCCGTATATTAATTTGCAATTTGAAGACTCAAACAGGATAGTGGAGATCCATGAGTTATTGCTATCAATGCTTACAACGGACGTGGCTTCGATTCTCAATTGATGGAGCAGCCACCAATTGATGCCATGACAAGAAGATGATAAAAAAAAGCATCCACTGTTAACGTGATATTTCCATCCATGTCGACGTCCAACTTTCTCATGTCGGCCATTCACTCACCCTTAAAGTAATATACTTTACATAAAACGATGCGACACCAAAGATTCAAGAGAGTCCAAACCCAAAACTTGAAGTCTTCACGTCAAATGCTATCGCGTGGCTTTTTATTTGCAGCAGTTCCTTATACAATTATTGTTTCTCATTATTCTCATCTGACAGAAAAAATCAAGATTGTCACGTTATATCCTACATCCTACGTGATGTCAGGGGATCATTCTTTTTTTAATATTTGATGGATGATAAAGCGTTCATTCATTATTGTGTGATGATGTTATTATTTTTCTTGACGTTTAAGGTCAGTTTTATCAAATCAATCATGTCAGAAGGACCCATTTATTGATGCGAGAAGGATGCCACTTCCGTTAAGTATGACTAATGTAGTCATGATCTCTAAATGTCAATGATTCCATCATGTTTAGTATATAGTTTTTTGTATTTGATGCAACACAATTTTACCTAGATTAAGGAATACATATATCCAACATCAATTCATGTTAGTGAGTATAATGATATCAAATTCACATTAGAAAAAGCTCTATCATATGACTTATCACTCTTAGCATATTGTCAATGTATCAACCCTCAAACTAACTTAAGCGTTAGAGAGGTTTTATCAAATATACCCCCAATATATTTATAGGATTAGATATATTTTGAATTCAATCATCTTAACATAATCAAAAGACAAATATGAAAGAGGAAGATGATTAGCTCGGACTCAAGCTCCAATTTACTTTACATAACCAAATTTTCACTTAAGGCAATCAAAATAGAGCGATGTATTGTATGGATTCCTCCCATTAATATCAAATTTATCCATAATAGGATAGACATTATCACTTGGTTTTCAAATGATTCCAGATACACCCAAATGTTTTCCTAAATGCTACGTATATGTACTTACTATTATGTGAAAAGGTTTATTTCATGTATCCAACGTTAGAGATCATCATTATTTCATGTCTTGAATGCGTAAGCAGTGGCAAACAATGGGATTAAATCTTAGGAGGTGTCGGAGAAGAAATCACGAATGATGACCCGAACTGCGATAGGAATTCGCACCGAATTCTTCCCACGTCGATTAACCCAAGTCAAGCTTCCGAACGTGAAGCCTCCTTGCACCTTGTGAAGCGGCGTGAACGTCACCTCAAAGTGAAGCTTCTCGCCGGAAGCCCTGAAGTGTAGAACAGATGGCTGCACTTCCATCTTAAC